>JAPYZL010056047.1:0-12047 GCA_030522825.1 Platygaster orseoliae | reverse complement strand
CCTCTGAATTTTGACACCTCTCGTTTCTGGAACCGTGTATTTATCCGTAGTCGCGAAATAATTCGCTACCATTTCTGCTGAGACGAAAGGCAAATTATTAGACTGTCCTCTCACATAATTGATGGACATTCTGGCTGATTCTGACTTTTTCAACAATAAAACACAATAAAAAAACCTCGACCGATCTCGCTCATTGAGTAAAAACGTATGATATCGCGGCTGTGTTATTTGAAAGTTACGCCTAGTGACGTCACTCGCGGCGCTAACCAATCACCACATTTTTTTCCCCGCGCTGTCAGAGCACGATCTTTAAACGATAATTAAAAATAATTTTACTATCGAAATTGACATATGTAACTATTTTAACGATACAAACTTGAAATAATTAGGATTAGAATGTAAACATTTGCATTCATATTGTAAAACCTGCGATACATTGTGAAAGTTCGAATTTTAAAGTACTTTCTACCATAAATGTATTAAAAAGTATTGGATTTCTTCCTCAATGTACTCTTTAACACAAAACAGCAGCGAAAGAAAAAAAGAAAACCTTATCAGATCAATCAAAATGCTTTGAAATGGCCTCACATGTTGTACCACAATCTAAACTTTTTTGAATAACTCATCTAATCCAATGTCAAAAGCTTTTAAGAAGGAATTTTTCAACTCATTTCCAACTGCATCTCCATTAAATCATTCTTCTCCCAGACCTATTCTACTCTGAGACGTCAACTCAACTTGACCACGTGTGAAACATAAGTGTAATTCAAAAAACCACTATTTTTACTTTACTGTACGGAAAAAATCTTTGGTTCCAGCAACCATTCATTTATTATTCAATACAATATGTTCATAACGAAAACTATAGTAGAAATGAACAAGGTTTTACTTGGTCCATATTTTAGGTACTGAACAAATCTCTTTATCACCTCACTTTAATTCTTTTGGACACCAAACATCAGACATCATACACTCATTACCCTCAGCTCGGAACAACCAATTCATTTACAATTCGACAGACACAACGATTACGAAAATTCGTGAAAATAGAGGGAATAAATGTCGGATTGGAGGGAGGGCGGAGGGGGAGGGGAAGCATAGGAACCTTCGTGCCGCTCGAAACAGTGTGTCCGTTAATCGAAAGTTTCCACAAACTGTCATGTCGACTATCCGCGAGTCGTGTTGGACTTCTGTCAGGCTCTTAACGCCGTTTTCGCAATCGTACTCGAGCGATTTAAAGTGCAACCATAACGGTCGTTCTATTACCACCCAATAATCTCGAGCTCGTGTCGAAACTGGGCCCTCGAATTTTTCACGATCGCTCGCGAAATATTCGAATTGGCGAGAAAATAAATCGGGCCTCCCCTGTAATTTGCATGCGTGGCAATTAATTAACGCTTCGCCGGTGCAGCGAAAATCACTCCCCGTCCAATTACATTCCAAGGGGGGTGAGGAGGGGGAAGAGGAGGGAGGAGGGAGAGGGGTAGAAAAGGGCTGCAGCGTTTCCCGATCGCATCTCTCGCGAGGCACTTTTTTTCACCCGCGCTGGATGCGACGGGATTACGAGACCTGCCAAACTTGTTTTCGCGTAACATGGCCGCGAAGATTGCCATCGTAATGCGCGACGTGCAGCGCGAGGAAAAAGAGCTGTTCCTTTTTGGGAGGCCCCGGTTGCGCAAAACACGAACGTTTCGTGGGGGCCCCGCGAAAGAAGTTGGAAATGACTCGAGACAAATGCGCTTCGTCATATGGGACGTTTAGCAAAATTCAGAAAAAGGATTTGAGAAGCTTTTCGTTCGCTTTTACGATATCTGAAAGAGTTCAGAGAAAAGTGAGATGAGAATTCTCTGATGTACTCGATGTTTCAAATGTTTAAAACTAAACAAAAGAAATGTATGATGAACGTGGGAAAAAAATAACTAATTTTTTGCTCCTTTTCAAGAAAATATTGAGTATAAATTGTAATATATTAAAATCATACGATTTTCCAGTCGTCATGGTTACATTTTCGAAGGAATTTTTCAAAAAAACCTACTAAATTTTCTCACGACTTTTCATCTGGTAAAAACATAGTTTATGCGTTTTTGAAAAATTAATTTTCTTGAGAAGAGTCTCACACCAAAGACTGAAACGTCGAAATGATGGAATAAGTTTTTTTTTTCGTTGACTGCAAAATGAATTAACTCTTATCAATTACATATATCGATGCAGCGAGAAAAAAAACCACAATAATTTCAGCATGATGAGAGATCAATAATGCACATACTTTTTGTTTTTGTTTAATTTTTAATTTTTAGAACTTTAGGTACAGAGTTCTGTGCAATAATAAAATTATGATTCATTGTTACTGTTACAGTGTATAATATAGTTAATAAATTGTGAGTTATTCGGGTACTTCATAGGGTTAAGATAAGTGAGGGGTGTTAAGTTTCCAAGAAAGGTCTTTGCTGATAAATAGCAATAAATAACTATATTTGTTTTACATAGAGAAGACAAAATAGTTCTAATAACTTTGTAATTATAATGGCTGCAACCAAATTGTAATTTGTTCAAATCATTATATTATTTGTTAATCTCATTAGAGTATACAGAGGTCTAAAGTATAGTTGTATCGACTAGAATATACATTGAGAAATAAGACTAGTTCTTTCTGATAAACTTATCAAAAGATAGTGGAATATTGTAACATTTATGACATTATTGACGATTTCGTTTTTTTTATTGCACTCATCATGATATTGTATAGTAAAAATTTTTACTTCACACGAATTACCGCGTGTATGCCAGCTTTGAATAAATATATCAACAGAAGTAAAAAATTGCAAAATGAAAATTGTACTTTAGATGTATATTCTACTATTCTCATACATAGAATAATATATCTGTGAATAGTTGAATGTTTACATATTTTAACCAATGTTAATAATTTCCCTCGTTCGTGAGACATGATTTTTCCTCTACTAAGACAACTGTACATATGAGTATAAATGTACAGAAAAAAATAATTGAATGCTGTCGGATCAACAATACATTTTCACAGTGTCAATAATAAAAACGAGAAAACAATATATGAGTACTAAAAAAGACACAAAAAAAGCAAAAACAATAGTAAAGATTCGAATACTTGAAAATCTATACGAAATTTTTCAATATGTGCATAAAGAGGAATTACAATATGATATTGCACTAAGTACAACGAAATTATTTTACAAATGCAACATTTCTTGTAGTTTCCATAAAAACACACATATAGATACTATTATAATATCATTTCACAATGTAAACAACATTATTTTTAAAAAATCCAATAAATATTTAGCAGGATGCACAAAATTTCATGAATTTATTTTGCAGTGCATTATTTTATTGCAATGTTAACTAGATTTTCTTCTTATTATATTTGATTTGTATTGTGACAACCATACAAATTTTTTATGTAATCATTTTGCATTTTGAGGACAAAGTGAATTTTTTGGAAGTCATAAATAAATTCAAACACTAAATGAAAGCTGACATGAGAAACGCACAGCCAGCATATAGGCTTTCAATTTCAAAGGAATTTATGACTGATACTAATATTTGTATACTCCATGTCAATCAAAAATTCCTCGATCATAATGAGTCGATTCTCATGCAGAAGTTTGAAAGAGAGAACATTGAATATCGAAGGTCCTGATTAAATAATTCTTGAATTTGAAACTTTGATTTATGAACGTAGAAAAAACACCAGAATAATAAACCTAAAATCATGAATTTCTTAGGTACGAGAATACAGGTAGAGATGTCCATAACGTCTGCTTTCTAAATTCAAATATTGACAATATAAAAATTACGTATTATCAATCCAAATTGAGACCCGGAATTCCTTAGTTTTGAAACGGTCGTAACAAGCGTGGGATTCGTGAATTTTTTAGAACGTTTATTTTCAAGGTTTAAGATTATGAAACATATGAATGTTTTGATACTAGAATAATTTAGACTCAGATTGAAAGGCAGCTCAAAAAATAGGAAATCAAAAATTCAGAAAGGAAAATATTGTTCAGAAGAAAAAAAAACTAATCTTACTTTTTTCAATTTTAATCGTTTACCTCACTTGTATAGAAAACTTCATTTTTGTTCAATATCATAAATTTACGATTCGTTTCAAGGAGAAAGTTTTTGTCTCGAACCTGTCAACGATTAATGTTTTTGCATAAATAGGGTTCACAATCATCTGCGTTTTTCTCGGACAAGCCAAGGACTTTACTTTTCTTACATCATGAAGCATATGTTCGCTACGACAAAAAAATGTAAATTTTTTTTACAGTTGTTAATCAAATTTACTGTTTAAGAAATAGATAAACGTTATGAAAAACAAAAATTTTGATCACGTTATGAGTGCATTAATCCAGATGTTATGGATTTAGTGAAGATTTTTGGTAAAATGTTTTGACATTTATGAACTCAAAAGTTCACGAATTACAAGATAATATTTTTTCATACTTACGTGATAAATAACATTTTTTCAACTTTGATTAAAAAAGAAATTGTTATCGAATGCTGATTAGAAAGTTGATGGTAATTGTCACAACAACGAAGTAAATAAAATTTATTGATAAAAGGAAGATGTTCTCATTATTTGTAACAATGAGATTTATTAGACCATTTTAGGTTCGTGTGAAGTCGTATTTTTTTCATTCTGATTCAAGTTTCGAAAATTATAACTGTATTTCACATAGCTGTATCAGCTTTTGAATTTTTATTACACTCTAAAAGCTATTCCCTTTTGATTTTATTAAAAGGACTGATGTAAACAGTGGTAGAAAGAAAGATGAAAAGTTCGAAAGGCTCCATTCCTTCGCACAATTCAAACTGTGCCTTAAAATAATGTGGGTTGAAATACAAAAAAACGAGACATAGAATTTACACTCGGTCAAAATATTGACTCGAAAAGAAAAAACTTCAAATTATCTTCGAATCGAATACATTCATCGGAAGCAGCTCCTAAATATAATGAAATAGCGGAACATTATATTCGGAAAAACAAAAAAAAATTATAACAAAAAATTAAATCATGTAAGATCGAAATCAAATTTGATAAAACTGTTTATTGCCACACATTGAAAATAAAGAAGTTTTTAACAATAAAATCAACGTCATAACGATATCAAAATTAAATTTAAAAAATGAATAAATTCTCTCAGTTTAAATCTGCCGAGTGAACAACTAGTTTAAAATTCTCAAATATGAAAGCGAGGTTGAACTATAGGAAGAATTGTTTCATGAATAACATAATGTATTAAAAATCTCGATCGAAAGACAATGATAAATATTTTGGAATAATATGATTCTCAATCTGTTTAAAAATGTAAAAAATTGTTTTACTAAAGTTGAGTGTATGAATATCCTCATGTAATAAACAAGTAATTTGAAGAAAATATCTATGAAATACTGAATCAAAAATTATAACTAAAATATCTAAGAAAATAAAATCAGGAAAAATACGGTATTGCGAAGAATATTCTCGTATCTTCATGAACAAATTACAAATTGCAGCTGAAATAAATAACATTTATATAGTTGTCAATTCATTAAACATAATGATGATTAATATTCGAAAAGTGCTCTTCTGTCAAATTTATTCTCATTCATCTAAAATGAATTTGGTCCACCACTTTCGAAAACATACTTTTCTCACTTTTCACTCTCAAAAAACGCGAAAAAGTTTTTGACTAAATTTTGAAAATTTATTGAAAAAAAATATCTGCAACACTTTATCGTATATTCCACTGCCATAATAATCAGTTTCCAACTTATTTCCACAACCCGAGAGAAACCTTGATTTTGAACTCACCCCATAACAACTCTCGCTGCGCTCGACATAACTAACCTGAGACACATTTGCAACACATCGTCTATCCCAACTCATAGCATAATCTACTATTGCCGCAGAAAAAGCACACTCACCTATACGAGGTGTAGAAAAAAAATAAACCGTGGAGTTCCGGAGTCGTCGCACGTTACCAGCGCATCCTCTTCGGCTCAACGGGCCCAAGTCACGATTCACTATCGGCACTTCTTCGCGAACAAATAAATAAATCCAAGTGCACGTGTAATCCAGAGAATTGCGGGTTATTGTTCGCGGGGAATGTTCGCGGTTCTCGAGTTGGAGCGCTTTTCAGCGGAAGCAACTTCGCGGAGGAAAAACGAACTTCGCGAGAAGGCAACGATTCGCGCGGTTGTGTGGTCGCGACGGCAATGCCCCCGTGTCGTATTCGGTTCGCTCGGTTCGGTTCTCTCGGCTGCCCCACCGCGAGTGGCTCGAGTAGCTCCAACTCGCGCTCCCCTCCCCTTAAAACGTATCTTCTTTGGCAGCGGAACCGCTTCAAGTGCCACCGCCAAAGATGGAGGGGGGGGGGGTATAGCAAATGATTATTAGTCATATTCCAAATTACTAATTTTTTACGATGCATTTTTCTGAGAAAGCAATTTCCAAATCCAACTTTCCGAAATGGCTTATTTGAAGTATTTTTCAAAACCCATATATCCAAAAATCAAAATTTCACTTTAGAGTATGATTTTTATTGCATATTGTCTGATCACGAGCACATACATTAAACATCATATTTCCGTCACCAAATGTTAAAAATGATGAATTGTTTTTAATTTTTTTAACCTTAACTTCTTGAGACGCTAATGTACATATTGATATTGTTTTCAGTTTTCTTGGCCATTATTAGAAAAAACATGCCAGTACGAATAGACTTTCACACAATTAATGTCGATGTTTATAAATATTTCTTCAACCAAATGTTAGTAAAAAAATACATTTTTATTGCCATGATTTCACCTGTATGATTCTGATGTTTGTTTTCTCGATTTTTTATTAACGTAAGACGCGTTTCATAATATTTAAAATTCATAAAGTTTAGATATGCTCATGCTTTTTAATAACCTTTTTTTTAAGATGAAACATAAAGTTGTGATGAAGTGATTTGGTAAAATATCAAATTATATTAAATAGTGCACTCGTGTGAAATTTAAAAAATTAGAATTCATCAAAAATGAAATTAGGTTTATTCAGAATTCTCGTGATGAACGTCAATAATATATAATACTAATCGAAAACTTACATTGAGAATGGAAAAATCAAAGCATTGTCAAAATTTTTGGGCTACAATTCATTTGATTTTCAGTACATTGAAAAGAGAATCATAAAATAAAATTTCCAAAAACTTACTTAACTTCAAAACTTTCTCTTCTAGTATGAACCTTTGACTGATGGCAGAAAAGAAATCATTACGATTGATCAACTTTTGGCGAAATGATGGCATTTTCTATAAATGAAGCCTAAAATTACTGAATTATTAATACTATGACTTTAAAAAAATCTAATTCTCAAACAAGAAATTTCGGCTAATAAAAGCTACTGCATTTTTTTGTTGAAGTTTATATTACTATTCAATAAAAAAATATAAAGAAAAAAAAATGATGCAATTCGAAATTTTTGGAGTCAAAAATTTTTTGATTTTTTTTTTTTTTTTTTTTTTTTTTGAAAACACGATATACATAACACTTTTCTTTAAATATCATGTTTGATTTTTTTTCTTTTAGAAGGGCCTCTTACATAAAAACAGAAGAAAAAATTTCGAAGATCGGTCATTTTTTCACAGTTTTCGCATTAAAAAAAAATAACATGTGCCAATAGCGCAAAATCAAGTTTTCAGACAAATTTTCAAAAATTCGTAACAAAAGAACTCGAAATCAAGCAAAGAAAAAAAAATACGTGCCTCTTCGATTTCAAAGCAAAAAAAAAATCATGCAAAAAAAAACAAATGCAAGAATACTGCGCAATGGAATTTTCATTTTTAATTTTCGTTCTCATCAAATTAATCAGAAATTTCTTTCTTACTGTTCTTGGTTCCAAAAGTATGTCAAATTTGAGATTATTTTCAGAAACATAGAATTTATACTGATTAGATAGAATCGGTTAACGAGGTATGCAATAAAGCTCGTCATTTTCATGCCTCTGTAAAAAAACTTTCTTCATCTTAATGTGCATTATATTTGTACAGAATGTTATGAGGATGTTCGAAAATTTTACTTTTTCGGTAAACAACGAACAAATCATCAAAAAAGTCACTTTTAACATACAATTTTCCAATTCTAATGATTTTATTACAACAAGTTATTATAATTATGCAAAACGAACACGTCATCTTGAAGAGGATAACTTGAAGAATATTTGAAAATATTTTATCGAAATCGGTTGCGGATCAAAAAATTCAGTTTCGAGAAAAACGTATTTAAAGTTGAAGAACTAAAAAGGCAAAAAATTTAGTTTTTAATATTGTTAGGTAATATAATTTATGATACTACCAATTGTTTACCTGACCACTGATATGTAAAGAAAATTCATTCATTTTATTCATGTCAACAATTCATGTATAAAAATCATAAGTAATGTGTAAAGTCATAAAAATTCTTGTACGATCGAATTTTGTAGTTTTTTTTGTGAAAATTCGACCGAAAAACTGCTTTTTATTAAGAAGTTGATGAAAAATTTTATATTTTTCGTAATTCTAGAAACATGAAGTATAATTTTGAAGAAAAAAATTTTTTTCATTTTTTTGAAGGTTCAATGTCTAACCCCTCAAACAAACTTTAGTGCATTTTGGCTCTTAGCATGTAAATTAGTCTCTGAAGGTTAAAAAAAAAATGAATTATTGTTAGAGTCTCCGATAGTATACAAAGTTGAGATGAGAAAATTTTTTTTTATTTTTATGTATATATAGTCATGAAAATTAAACGATTAGTCGTACTGGTTGAATATTCACACAATTTTACTAAAAAACAAAGTTGGCGCTGCTCAATAAAGGAAGTTTCGTAGTTTAAGATTTATAAGTATAAGATTCGTACTTATCTGTTCCAAACAAGTAAAAATTTTTCTAATAAGTTATAATGAGTTAAGTAGATTCAATCAGATAAAAATACTTACCATTTCCAATATACTTAACCTTCTTAGAAAATTTGAATTCGAAAAAATTAAATGAAATTACAAACTGCCATCACAAAAATCAACTTCTCAACTTTCCTTCAAACCACGTTGCATTACAAGAATCAACAAACATCATTGTCATAACCTCACGTAGTTACATCGTGATTTCGGAAGGACTTTTCGCATGATCAATTAATGATTTCGCGAGTCAAGTGAAAGTTGCGCGATCCATAATAACCGTTTGCCCGCTCCGCTACCGGTAACAAAATCATTAACAAATCGCGGCGAAGATTATTTTCGCGTGGTTCGCACGCTAAATCATCATTTTCGCTTTCAGCTTGGCGTAAGACGCGTATGCAGCAATTACGCCGCGATTGTCTTGATTTTGCAGCGAAGACAAGTTGAAGCGATTAATGGAAATCTGAAATCGTAAGCACGGTAAATAAGAGATGCTTCTTCATAATTGCTGACGTCCCCCTGGCTTTCACATTAAACTTATCCGTGGTCACGATAACCCGTTATTCAAACATGTCTGTACCAGGTCGTAACTTTCTCGACCCCTGAGACGAGGGACAATCGGGATTTCCCGAGGGTTCATCAGATCGAATAAAAAAATGTGATGGAATTCATATTGCCAAAACGTGAAGGCAGATATTCCGGCAACGCATAATTCGAAACATCTTTTGGGTGAATGAGATAATTGTTGGTCATATGGCAGTGATTGACCTCTCTTACTGTACCTCTCGAAAATGTTTTCTTTTGTAAACGTGTACTTTCGTATTCTGGGAGTATAATCAGTTGGAACATTGAACTCGAGATCGCTGGAAAGTCAAAGACACCACAGTTGCAAAAAAGGATGATTGGACGTGGACATTATGATGAAAATCTTAAGAGCATTATTTTTTTAAGCGCCAATGACTTTATCTGGCAAAAATACTTATGCGATGATTTTTAATCAATGAAAAGTAAATCAACGTTTTATAACGATTTTTAAAACAAAATTCTGTATGAAAAAACTGCGCTTAGTAAGTGATAAATGTGAATAATTAATAAGAGTTCCCAGTGTTTCATAGTTTCTCTGAATCATCATTTTCAGACAACAGGTTTCAGTAAAAAAAAATCTAACTGAATGGGATTATAGTCTCAAGTCCTAATGTAGTTTCTCAATTATTCTGGAACTTTTTTGAGATTCGTATAAAAAGCTTACTATGAATTTTCCATCCATATAATAAAAAAAAATTCTTTTACGACAGTTAGAAGGTCGCGTAAAAAATTTTAAAGTATTTCGCGTTAATTGCAGGTTAATGATAAATTAACGACATTAAAAGACCTACAATTGTTAAACTTTTATGTAATAACAGTAAAAATTCATACACAATATATAAGTAGCAGAAATATACGAAAAGAACTCTGCAAAAAAAGAGAATAAAAAAAAATTTTATGATGTCTATTTTATTTCTCGTATTCCAACGAATGCAGATGGAGCGCGACTACAGCAAGGTAGGTGCTTGGTGGTGCCTTTCTCGACCCTACCCTCACGCATGTTTACGAAATTGACTGATATCTTGCTTTCTTTTATCGTTTTTTGAGCATTACGTACTTTTCATTACATTTCGAAAGTTCATCAAAAGAATGATCATAGATTATAATGTTTTTTACCAAAAAATAAATGGACGTCTAATTTTTTTTAACTAGAATTTTTACAAGATCTAACTCAATTTTGTCATGCTGAAAATATTCAGGTTTTATTATTGGAAATCAAAAAATTATTCATATACTGAACTGGCTCGAAATTTGATTTTATTTGTTATCGTAGTCTTTATTCAGATGTATTTGAGAATACTATTTTTTTCTTATTTGCTGCGAGTTGGAACACAGATTATTATCAATATAGTAATAATAGATACTCGTATATAAAAGAGTAAAACACAAGTGTGGAAAATAATAAAATTATTCATGTACATGAAGTATTTATTATAGGTACATTTTTTTCTCATAATCATATTCCTACTGTTTTTTTCAATTTTTTATTATCCTGGATAGTTACTATTCAAAATTTTTCATGGAAAGTAGTGAGTTTTTTATTATTCCTGATAGTTTTCCATATTCTGATATAAAGCTTTCGATACTTTTCTCTGCCTTAATGTAGAATTCACAATCTTTTAGTGTTTTAACGTTTGTTTTTAAATTTCTCCATATTTCTAAAGTGTTTTGGATTATTTACATATGGAATAACTTTTTTTAAAGTATTCATGACATTTTTTATGTTATTATTTTGATATTGAATTATTTCATTCCATATATACAATTTAAAACTATAAATTTGGGCAAAATCGTTCAGGATTTGCCAAAATTCATATGAGTTTAGAAAAAACTCATAAATTAGAAAACGCATTAAAAAATTACCAGTTTTCACATTTTAATAGTCTACTTTCGAATTATTTGACTATAAATTTGGAATTTTTTAAATATTATTCCTAATAATTATCCTTAAACTTTAGTAGATAACTGATATACTTATCATATAACTAAAAACAATAATTTATTTACTCGTGCTATGATAACTTATTAGTACAAACATTTCCAAAACTTGCCAAATTTTGAGGTGATTGCAAGTTCAAATCCGTATATCAGCGACAAATTTTCTTTGTTTTTCAAAAGCAGATAATAAGTGGCAGAGAATTTTCTAACAAAGTAAAAGATCTTTCTTATAAATAATTTTTAAACACATTTTGTATACACGTTTACTTATAAATCTTCAATTCACATACTCTTGAATCTTAACGATAAACTTTCTCATCATGTTTTAAAACGATTCATATTTTACTCATCCCAGAATACTGTTAAAAATTTTTGTCTTTAATTTAAAAAAAACTGTAAATCGCCCATTACACATACCCTGTAATAATAATACAATAAAATTTTACAAAATATACATATATATACATATACACAATTAACCCGTGCCTGTAGCCGTCGTTTTTCCCATTTAAATAACATGGGTTTTCGCTACAATACGGTATTTACTTTTTTTCAAGCACCCCATGCACTGGAAAAAAAAAGTTTGACA
>JAPYZL010056016.1:0-12642 GCA_030522825.1 Platygaster orseoliae | reverse complement strand
TATTCAGACACTGAAAGCGATATCTTTCTGAAGCATATTATCGCGGGAATATTGAATGGTTTTTTGTCCGGATTTTGGTGGCGCACCCTGTAATATTTTTTTCCAAGAGAAATGTAAAGAATACGGAAGATTACGCAAATTGTATAGAAATTTGTTATTTATATTTAGAAATTTTAGGAAGCTTTTGAAACTTGTGACAACATTGACAACTCGATAAATCTTTCTAATCTTTTGTACATAATATTCACGTAAATTTTCTGGTAAGTTTTCCAGATTTGAGGATGGGAGAGGAGGTGAGTGAAAAAATAAAAAGGCAGTACGTTTGATTTTGAATATGTTGCAAGTGATAAGAAATGTTTAATAAAAGATTTCTTGCATTTTTAAAAAACCTGTTAAACTTCCTTTGAATTCTCTTTAAAATTACTTCAAAATAACTTTTATATACTCTTAATTAATCATTCCGTTTAATTAATAACTAAACTTTGATGTTATTTTAATTGACTTTTAATTTAAAGTTACGACAGTAAAAGTTTTTGCAATGAGAAACGTTCAAAATGCGGGAAATTGCGAAAATTTTATGGAGACTGTTGTTGATCTGTTGAACTTTGTGTGAACATCAAAAACTGAAAAATAATTTGTAATCTTACATTTCTTCGAAAATTCACGTAAATTTTGATGCGATTTTTTTTAGATTTGGGATAAGTGGGGAGGAGGCAGGAAAAAGGAAATAAATGCTTTTTTTTTAAATGAAACTTTTTTAAATATCCTGCACGTGATGAGTAATGTTTTCAAAAAGGTTTCTTGGATTCCTAAAAAATCTATTGAACTACTTCAAAATTTTCTATTGCCTCAATCAAACTTTTTTTTCGTTTTTCGCTTGTTTTTTATCATTTCACTTTCTGTAATTTCACGAACATTTAAAGATTTGAAAATTTTCACGTTTTAAGTCGTTACGGCAGTTAAAATACTCAATTTTCGTGTTTCTAAATCGATCTATAGATATGAGTATTTGAAGAAGCATCTATTATCTATTAATTTTCGTGTTGATCAATTGTTTTTGGATGATGAGAGAAAACTTGATTATCCCGGAAACTTGTCGCGAATTTCTCGTTACTTGAGAGGAAAGGTATTTTAATTATTTGTCAATCGGCTTCGATCATTTTCGCTGTTTCCTGGATCGTGAAAAACGCTAATTACTAGAATTATTTTTGCACTGGAATTCCAGCAGATCGTTAAATATGTTTCTAACTAAAATCATATTCAAGAATAGTTGTTTCTTTTATTATCGCAAGAAATTCGACGAATTTTCGCATTATTATTTGTGTATTTTTGCGAAAAATTAATAAATTTTCTTAATCACATTATTCTCAAGCCCAAACGTAGAAATGATATAAAAAATATCATAGATTGTAATTTTTATGAAAAAAGAAAGTTTCTGGTCATGATTTTCGCCAATCAAAAAAAAAATTTTTTTCTAAATAACGAGGTATAACAATAAACAAGTGATTGTTTAAACAATAAAAATGAAGTATAAAAATGTGAAATTTAAACAGAAAACATACTATAAGAAAACCAAATGTTACTTAATGAAAACGTCGATTTCCGTAACGAACATAGAATTCTTTACAACCGAATTCCAGCTTCAAATTATCACGGTCATTAAAAAGACCATGATAAGCCAAATCCTTATAACAACGTCACGTCTCATTTCAACTACTTAGAATTAGATTACATGCATAATTGATCGCATAACATGACTTGTACTGTCTATTCAAATCGTGATAACGGGAAAAAAGTTCATAGCACTCAACTTTCTATAATTAAATTTATTGTTACACACAACTTGAAGTAAGTTTTTGCGCATTTCCAGTTGATTGTTTTGCCTTTTAAAGGTATTTTAAATGATGGATAATTATTTTACGTAAGCGAAACAACAAAGTAATTAAATTGGAAATTCACACGCTTTGCACGTTTCCAGAAAATGCTTCGAAAAATTTGTTTTCGATATCGCGGAAATTATGAAATACAATAGTTAATTTTATGGTTGAATTATTTTTTATATTGATGATATATGATTTGATTTTTAAGTCAAGAAAGAAATTTTACGAAATTTGGAGAAAATATATGACATTAAAAAACTAACAATTTTTTTTCGTTTTTCACTGAAAATATTGAACTCCCCCCCCCCCCCCCACACACACACACAATGCCTTGGAAACTGAGGAGCATAACATTCTCCTGTATTCTGTGAGCTGAAATGACTTGCTTTTCTACATTTTTGTTTTTGGAGAATGTGGAGCAAGCAATTCTCACATCTTGAAGATTGGGGAGCATTAAATTCTCCTGCATTTTCGTAGGAAAATGTTGCATAGAATTTCCACAGAAATTTCCATAAGAATTTCCATAGAAATTTCCATTGAAATTTCCATAAGAATTTTCATTGCATTTTCCAATGGAAAAGTCTATGGTTTTTTGGCCTATGGAAATTTTTTCATTGAACTTTTGCTTTGGTTTTCCATTGAATTTCCATTCATGCCCTTACGAAAAAAACAGTCAAACTGAACCAAAAAGAAAAAAAATTTGTTTCGAAGTTTTAACATATTTTACTGCGTTGTTATTAATTTATGCATTTTTTCCTGGAAGTAATTTCACAATTTAACTTATAATTAGCAATGATTAGATTTAAATATCTGAAAAAAATTTTGCTGGCGACAGGACGCAAACCCGGGATTTTCACACTGTAATGCCTGGTATTTATCCACTCGACCATTGATATACTGCAGAATTAATGGAAAATTGTTTATTATATGTTAAGGACTTACTCTGGTCGATGTTAGTGGATACTAAAGAATCGAAAAAATAGGCAAGTACATTATGCTCATTTCTATCGGTTTTTTCATGCATTAGAAAAATTAATTCAGAAGTATGATTCTCTATTTTTCCAAAGTTTTGGAAACATTTTTCAAATGAGTTAATAATAAGCTTTTGAATGAACTTTTTTGAGCATTTCACATAAAAATGTTCAAAAACGTTTTATAATATTTTTGTTGATACGTTTAAGGTAAAAAATAACGAAATATCATGTCAAAAAAAAACATTTGTAAAATATATATGATGAAAACTTGAAAAATGATTTTATATACTGAGAAAAATTTTCATAGTGTTATCAACTGCATGCGAATTTGGGATATGAACATCAATATGTTGAACTTTATCAAAACATTTGCATGTAAAACGTCTAAAATCGTTTCCAACGTGCTTTCATTGAAATATTTCAGTTAAAAGATATTACAGAAACATGCAAAAATAATCCCTGTGAAATTTATAAAATGAAAATTGCGCGAAGGTTTCATGAATATTTCATTAAAAAAAATTTTTTTTTTTAATTTTATAAGGTCGATTTCATGAAAAACAAAATTCTTATGAAAAATTTCTGATTTTCATAGAAATTTCGCCTTTTTTTATGAAAATCAAAATCACTTAGGTAGTGTTAACTGACATTCGAGTAAACTGTGAAATAATTAAAGTTAGACTGTCAACATACAAATTCAGTTTGAAACAGCCAAATTTCAACTGTTAGAAGTCGAATTTTGTGTCAACAGTCAAATTGACTGTGACACACTCAAATTTGACTGTAGACAGTGAAATCGAATTTAAGGCGGTCAAATTTTGACTGTTGACAGTCAAATCGACTGTAGAACAGTAAAATTATGACTGTTTTTTTCGTAAGGGTGCACATACAATTTCCATCCACTTTCCATAGAATTTCCATTGCATTTTCATAAGATTCCATCCAAAAAATGTGTATAAAATTTCTCTCATGAATCACTTCAATGAAAAAAAAATGTTCCATTCGTTTCATTCATAAGAAATTAAGGGAAAAATTGTCCATTCATCAGCTTGATGGAAACAATTTCCTTTCGGACTTACCAATGCAAAACGTATGGAAATTTTTTTTCATTCATCAGCTCAACGACAAAAATTTTTATTCGGTCTTACGAATGGAAAACATATAGAAAAATTTTTCCATTCATCAGCTCTGTGGAAAAAAAATTTCCTTTCAGACCCACCAATGAAAAACATATGGAAAGCTTTTTTCATTCATCAGCTCTATGGAAAAAGAATTTCCCTTCAGACCTACCAAGGGAAAACGTATGGAAAAATTTTCCCATTCATCAGCTCTATGGAAAAAAAGTTTCCCTTCAGACCCACCAAGGGAAAACGTATGGAAAGTCAATAAAAATAAATTTTCTATTCACTTTCCATTGAACTTCTATGGAAATTTTATGGAACATTTTCCTACGGGTTTTGTTAGATGAAATGACTTGATTTTTTACATTTATGTTTTTGGAGAAGGCGGAGCAACGATTCTCATGGTTAGGAGATTGTTGAACAAGAAGTTCTCCTGAATCGAGGATGAGAACAATAGATTGGAGAATTAGGAGCATAAAAAACTCATTTCAAATTTGGCTCGGGAATGAATCAATTTCGTAAATGTGAAATTTTGGGGAAAATATAAATGTTGGTATTGCAAATTAACTATGACTGGCGAATAGAGACATGGTAGCTTTCAGGCTACTTTTTTATTATTATTTTTACCTTTGCCTTCTCGACCCTACCGGATCTCTTGACTACTTTTTTATTATTTTTTTTTACCTTAGCTTCCTCGACCCTGCCGGGTCTCTTGAATAATCTTCTTAATTATCATTTCGAATTATTCTGTAACATTTGAATTCGTGTCTGCTATTAATAGTTATTCAGGAAAATCCAAGAATTCTTGGAATCCAATTTCTTCAATAAAATAAAAACTGAAAAATTGCAATCATTACAGGTAAAAGGTGAAGCTAAGAATTCTATTTCTATAAATCAATGAATTTACATTATGCATTTGGAAATAAATAACGTTAATAACGGAAGGTTAAAAAAAACTTCCGATACAATACATTAAATTTTTTCGTCTTCGATGATATTTCAATTTATTGCTTTGATTTTCAACGAGTCCATCTATCACAGTCATCAAGAAAAATAGCGAGAATTTTTGAAAAAACAACTCAAGGATACTTCATCCAACAGATGCGAGTATCTTCGATGACAAGCTCTTTGTCGATCATCTCAGTCAGCTCGAGAGCTCGCACGAATAGCAACACATTGTGCAACATCTGAATATGCAATCTCGCGTCCTTTCGTTTCTACCCGAACTGTAATCATTTTTTATTTCGTCCTTTTCGGAGAAGCAGATTTTGTGCTCGCTCATACATAACAGAGTAAAAGTGGAACAAGTTATGTGGATAACAAGATGTGTTACATCAAATTCTTTTGCTCAGAAGATTCGATAAATATTCGTAAGTACGACTTGCGATCGTGAAAGAAAAGGAAACTATCGATTTTTCCAGATTTTCGTATAGTTTTATCTTAAAATATAAGTATAAATGTAATCGTTATTTTTGTGGGAAGGAAAATTTTTCATATATGTATGGAAACAGGTAGGGGTATAATTTTCCAAATCTACTTTCCAAAAAAAAAATTTCCCTCGAAACCCATTGTTCATCATGCCAAGTTTTTCCAAAAGTTGCTTTTTCTAGAAGACACTTTTTTCAAAAAAAAAAAAATTTTTTTCCTACGTTAATTTCTATCAATGCTTTAAAAAAAAATTATTTTTCTGTTATTTGAACTGTCGTAAGCATAAATAACTGTTAACGCATAAGTCTCGTCGTTGTTTAGAGTCATGACCTTGTCCTTCTAACCCATTTGCCGAAATCACGTATTGTAGCGGATTGGGATAGAATGCCAAACAGAGAATCAGCGTATTTGAGGCCTTGTCGATTCAGCCGATCTCGAAACTCGCATGATTAATGGATCGACTGAAAGACTATTTCCGTACGTGTGCCAAGTTTATCGTTTGTTTATTCCGCGTTGACACCAATTTTCTGTATGGGTATGATGTAGAAATGTGTACCCATTACACTGTGGGACAAATTTGGTATTTTTTGGCGTATTTATGGTGAAAAGTACTAAAATTTTAAAACTTTTACAATGTAATTGCATATTTCATCTTATTTATCGAACCTATTATAATATTGTACAGATGGCTACTTTGTATGAATATTACAAAAGTTGAAACGTCCAAAATTCAAACTGTACTATATTAAACTTTTCGTAAAAGTCTCATTCGAAGTCGTAAAAACTACGTTAAAATAGTATATTACTGCGAGTTTTGGAAATGTCGGTTTCGACGAAACGAAAGTTTGCAGCCCAAGGCGAAGCCGAGGGTTGTAATCGTTTCGTCAAAATAGGCAATTCCCAAAACTCACAGTACGATATTTTATTCCCAGTTCGCTAGTAATTCACGTTCAAATATCTGATTATTAGCAAATTGTGAATAATAGCTATTTTCGTGTATTCAAGCATAATATTTCATGTTGAAGGTACTAAAATCGCGATTTGGCGTTGCGCACATGCAGTAAAAATCACGATTTTAGCTACTGAAACATGAAAAACCAATTTGGTTGGTTTAAGCAAACGTTTGTTTGTTCTTTGACCAAACAATGTTTAGTTTATTTCGATAAATTTTTAGTTATGACAAAAACGAAAATATTTTTGACTGAATTAAAAATTTATTTTCGTAGACTAAATATTTGGTAGGTCAAATAACGGTAAAACGTTTGTTTGGCCCAGAGAAGTCGGTTTTACAGTGTAAACGCAGTGTTATACTATAAACTATATTGCATATTTCTAAAATAATATTATTATACACAATTAATAGGAGAATGATTCAAAGAATTTTCTTTCAATACTAATCATGTGCATCATAAGCCTTAGAATATTTTCCATCACAGTTCATCACACTGTACGTAAGTCATCTCCGCAAGTAACAAACGTAACTCACAACCGTCCATAATGATTAATTCTAGTTATACCGTCAGTCGCGACCGGCGAAATAACGATTAATAATTAATTACATCTTGAAACTGATAGGATCGTAAATTGAACGTGGCCTTGACTGAGCTCTTCTCTCACAGTACTAAAAAAAATAACATTTTGCATATGGGGCATTTCGCGCTAGATCGGCCCCGATTGTACCTTGATGTCCCCGATTTTTTGCATACCTTGAGAGTTAGTAAGTCAACATACGAAATAAGCAATCTCGAATTTTCAGATTTTTCAATGCATTTTTACGATTACTATAAGCAAAACAATAGAATATTTCGTTTTTCTTCATGCCTCATTATTTCAGAGCTAGCAAATCAGAAAATTATGAAAATTATTACACATATGTACTCTGAAACGTTCTACCTAAGTAAAATTTTTTTCTAACAATTTTTTTTTTTTAACTAAAAAAAAATAGAAAATTACTACGTCTTTTTCACCGGTGCTACATCTAAAGCAATCTAAAGGAAGGTAGGAGGATAGGGAAGGTAGCTCCCCACCCCCCTCATTTTTTTGGACTTCCAGCCAAAAGTCTAATTTTTTTTTCATTTCATTTTTTTCAGATACAGTATCAAACTTTTTTAGAAAATCCTCATAAGAATTTCAGCATAAAGAAAATGTTTTTTTAAAATTCACTTTTTTGCAATGTATGCAGAATGTGGGCTATGAAAAAATAAACCTCTGATAATAAATCTTCAGATAATAAATCTCTGAGTTCAGTGCCATCTTCGTCTACTTCAGTTAAATCTGGTGATGTATAAACAAATCATATTATTGCTGTAACTGCTCTAGTTTATGAAAAAATTATTTGCAAGAAGTAAGCCTGACAAGTTATCACTAATTAATTAGTTATAAAATTGAAACATTTTAGTAAAATCGTAACAGCTTGCTATTTTTAGAGACTTTAACGCTGAAATATCGTATAGAAAAATTTTGATCATGTTAAAAAATAGAGCCTGCTGTCAGTCTCATTTTTCATTTCTCCAATTCTACACTGTAAAAAAAAACTGAAACTTTCAGTACACTGATAATTCCGCACGTGCATGGAGGATTTATAGCACAACACTAGAATTTTCTTGATCCGTAGTAAACTATTCTATTGATGAACAGAAACAATTATTCGTACGGAACATTTCCTGCAACACTTTGTAGTATTTCACTAATGTTTATAAATTTCTCATGTATTGCACAAAAATATTCGTTAACCTGAATTTTTCCACATGTTCAGAAATTAGTACACATTGTTACACATTTACGAAAAAAACGTCTAAACTTGTATCGCGTTCCGCTGAAATAGAGAAATAGACGTAGGACAATATATGGAAATACTTTACAGGAGTTTACCAGCAGAATTTCCCATTTGAAAACAAAGCACATGATTTGTATTTTATCTTTTGTTTGTTGGTTTGTTTGTTTGTTTGTTTTTTTTCATTAGAGTTCCATATTAGGTATAATCAAGAATCGATTCGAAAAAAATTTTTTTTCCAATTTCTACAAATCATATGACGAACTGCTCAGAGGTTTACTCACTTTTTTCGTATTGACTACTGCAGAATCATATTCAATTTTCTATACAGATTTCCCATTAAAACTCGTTTGGATTTCTTAGGGTTTTTTCTAAAAAAAAAAAAAAAAAAAAAAACCATGAATTTTGCAAGCTCTTATGTGTGTATTTTGTGTTTAAAAATATGCTACTGTACGAAGCTCCTCTTGAACTTGGCCTTTTTATTTTCTTCAAAGACATAACATATGCGTTCAGTAGAGTAATGGTAAGATAGTTAGGTTAGTGAGAGAAAGCCTATAGGTTCAACTTCTAATTAGGTTTTAATGTGCTAGGTAACAGGTTCGCATTTATGAGTGATATAGATTAATCTACTACAGAAATTATAACTATATCTTTATTTAACAAATGTTTTTAGAAATATTTTTTTCCATGAAAAATATATCGTATCGCACGTGATCTGAAAACTTCTTGTACGTGTAAGAAAAAAATCATAGTAATCTTTGAATTCTTTCCGCACACTAACCCATAATTTCCATCACTGTAGTATGGAAAAATTCCGTTCACAGTGCAGGAAAATAACTTTATGTACATGTACGGAAAAATACCGTACATTTTTTTTACAGTTTATCCATGCTGTTGTCAAGATTATAGTCGTTACTATCACAGCATATTTTTCTTTGCATCGACATTGAAAGGTTGCAGGGATTGTTTATGTTTTCTGGAGAATGTGCGTAAAAGAATTTCGTACTGAAAAATAATTCTGCAGTACATGCTTAGATTAAGTATTCAGCGCGCTATCAAGCGCGTTCAATACTGCTGTACAAGAAGAAAGATTTGGCATGCACGGCTTCATTCAAAAATTCATGACTTCGTTAGTTTATGATTGCAAAACTTTCTGAAACACTCAAAATGAGAGAAAGACATTGTGCTATATTTTTTAATGTTTTCAGATTCTTAAAAAATGACACGATTTCAAAGAAAATTCTTTTTGTAATAAATTTTTGAGTAAAATTTATCGAAAAAATTTTATTTAGATAGAATGTTAAGGAGTACGTATGTGTGATTTTTTTTTATAACTTTTAGATTTTCCAGTTAAAATAATGAGACATGAAGGAAACCGAAAAATTTTGTTATTTGCTTGTAATAATCGTAAAAATGCATTGAAAAAAAAACTGAAATTTGGAATCGCTCATTTCTTACTTTTTCGTATGTTGACCAACCAACCTTCGAAATTTGAAAAAAATCGGAGACATCATGGTACAATTGCAGCCGATTTGGCGTGGAACGCCCCATATTTATACAGCGAATGCATTGTTTATTCCAGAAGTTTATTGTTATCAACGAAACTAAGTAATTACAAAAATCGTATTTTCATAACATTTGCTACGTGGAGATTTAAAAATGTTTATGAATTAATGAGGTAATTCCTATAAAACCTGAAAAAGAACGCACACTCTTCTGTAATAGATCAGCGTATGAAAAATCCTGACACTCTTGAATTCGCTACGGCGGAATCGCATAAATTTTTTATTGCCTGAATTGAGAGATTTTATTAAAGCGCAATAACTCTGGCTTGTCAAAAAGAAAGCGCTGCTGATTAATTTCACAGTTGCAGAATCGAGATGCTTTCTCGCGCCGTTTTGATAAGTGCTCGTGTCGACTTTCGGTAATGATTTAACGAGCGCGCCCCGGGGTTCCGGATCGATTCGATTTTTCGGAATTTCGTATCGTGCACCAGGAGAAAAAATTTCTTACATTTCAAGGATAATAATTGAGCATTCCATTTTTTGGAACTGAGTAGTAAATTATTCTTCGTGAATTTCTTGAGTTTTTGTATCATATATGATATTCATATGTAATTTATTTACGTAACATACCTATTTATTAATATCTGTATGAAAATATTACAAAGTGTCACTTAGTGTACGGAACATTAAAATTTCGTAATGTATAATATTTTTGGTTCATACAGTCTTTGAGTCCATTATTTGTTCATTAGAATTCAAAAAATTTTAATAACAATTACTTATAATGCAACAGCAGAGTATATATAAATGAGAGAAATTTTCTGCTTTTTATTACTATACAACTTTTGTTGTAAACATGAGCTAAATTCCATTTACAACAATTGTTGTTTCGATGAACATCAAATTATTCACACATTATTAAATAAATTTACCAGATATACAGTGTAAACATGAAAATCTAAAAATGCTTTTCGGAAAACTTGTTTTGTCTGATAAATACAAACAATTTTTCAAATTCTTCCGCACCATAACGTTGAAGAACATTCGAGGTTTAAATTTACAGTTTTTCGATTACATAATTTTAATATCATTTATGATATTGATTGTACAATTATTAGTGATTTTTTAAAAACGACTATCAACCTTTGATTTTTGTGCATTTCAAAGCGTAAAATTAAAACTTAAAAAAACTGTTTATTTCTAGTAAGAAATTTTATCGCAGATTTATCTTTCGATATGATAGAATTTATATATAAAATACCAAACATTTTAGTATTGGCAGAACAAAAATCAAATCAAATTAGTTCTCACGGTTTTTTGAAATCCTTCAATGAAATTACATAGAATGTTTTTGGTGTGATAACTTACAGCTCACGTAGCCATAAAATAAGAAAATAAACTGTCTCAGAACTTTTACATATAACATAAAAGAAAAATGTCGAAACAGTGTAAAAAAATTTTCTGTTAGTTGCGATACGAATGAAATTCGATGTTTGTCAAGTTAAATCTAAAAAAGATATGACAACATTTTATAGAAACTATATAAATACCAATTCATATTGCAAAATATTTGCGAACCAATAAGAACAAGCTCAAACAGATTTAAAATATGTAAAATGAAAATTCATAAATATTGTAGTCTTTATTAAAAATATGTTTGTTCGTAGTATGCAGTCGTATTAAATACTGCAAAATTAATTGGAAATATATCGAATCCGTATCTGAATTGTTAGTTTTTTAAAAAATAGAATACATTTGGTGTTGAACGTGAAAGATTGTTCAACATTTTCAATAAGATAATTAAAAGAAAGATGAGGTTTCAAAATTTTTGAAATTTACATTTTCGAATAAACTGTTTTGATTAAATTTTCTATTCATACACATAGAGCACTGCAAATTTTGAGAATAAAAAAATTTGCAGAGCGTAATTTATTTCTTCAGTGTCAAGAAAATCGATTTATTCATTTATTTTTTGTTTGTTTAATTTGGTCACAATACTCTAACGTATCCAAAAATCTCAAGACTCATTTCCTTTTCTTTTTCACATGTCTAGCCACTCCGAAAAATTCAACTTAGTTATTTCACCTAACTTCAACAGTCTAATTTTTCTAATCGCTTCGTGACTTGAATCAGGCACGAAAATTGAACGATATTAATATACACGCAGAGACCGAATAAATCAATTACAGGAGAAAGCACGGGTATTGATTCTAATTTTCGAGGTTTCGAACATACCGGGGTGCGGAAATATGACGTTCTCAACTTTCCAAACACACCTATACGTCCAGAAAAATTTGCCATAGAATCGTTAGAAATTGGCTCTCCTTGTTCCTAACCTCATAAACTTAGGAGCGTAAAAAAATCGTTGATCGATTGATTCACTATTGGTATCTCCTTTCAATTAGCAATCCCGGCTTGCTCTTTATCGCTTTCGCAAATCTCGCGTGACGGATCAGAAATATCATTTGGATTGCTTCTTTTTTTAGCTTGGGCGTTTCTTTCATCTGTATACACGATCGTTGCAGGATTTGATTTGGCGAAAAATTGATCTTTTTCTGGTAAAGAGAGGTATTAATCGTGTGTGTTTTTTTTTTTTG
Organism: Platygaster orseoliae; assembly: GCA_030522825.1. NCBI lineage: Eukaryota > Metazoa > Arthropoda > Insecta > Hymenoptera > Platygastridae > Platygaster > Platygaster orseoliae. The sequence goes on along the minus strand of JAPYZL010056016.1, from coordinate 367 downwards.
GTGAGTATTTATTTTGACAAGTGGATACTGTAGAATTTATTCTCACACTTTTTAACGATTATGCATAAGTACGTTAGATAAGGAATTTAGAAATAAATTATAAAATTATATGAAAATTAAATTTACAGAAATTATATAATTTTACGAATAATTTAAAAGTCGCAGTAAAAAATAATAAGTTTTTTTATGCAATTGAGGGACTCCGTGCAACAACAACTTGAGCGTGCGAAAACGCGGATAAGTATTGTCCAGTCTCCAAACCAAAACAAAAAAAATTTTTTTCAATAAAATGAAAATAAAAAATACTGTTTTCTTCAGCTTGAAAAATCGCATCTTTTTTTTAATAAAAGTTTTTTTCTCCGACCAT
>JAPYZL010055959.1:0-11727 GCA_030522825.1 Platygaster orseoliae | reverse complement strand
ATCAAGATTTTTACTTGAAACTTTAGAGATATGTCATTTCGTTCTTGAAACTCATAAATGCATCACTAATTATTCAAAAACAATTACAGTTGTCAAATAGGAACGTTTGTTTGTCACCCTGTAAAAAATCAATATTGTGGGTTAGCCGGTTTTGAATTCTAGCCCCTCAAATATAGTTATAATCGTTGACGTTTTCAATACTATATTATTAAATTCAATAACTCTATAAAGCGAACTATTTCAATAATATAAATCTATGAAAATACTAGGAAATATAAAAATTCTAAAAATTTAGGAATTATCCCTACTGTGTAGTTGTAATTTTATCCAAAGTCTAAAAAAATATTTAAAATTCTTATCTATATATATAAAAATCAATGCCACTTTCTTTGCGATTCCATAACTCTTGAACTGCTTGACCGAATTCAATGAAATCTTCCATAACATATTCGTCGTAGTCCAAGGATAGTTTATAGCTATACATGTCCTGTCTAAGCTCCACCCACGCACTCACCCACGCATTATCTGTATATATCGAACCCTTTGACCAATTTTCCCCAAATCTTTCATGACACATTTGTCGTAGTCCAACGATGGTTTATAGCCATACATTGTCCTGTCTACACTCCACCCACGCACTCACCCACGCATTATCTGTATATATCGAACCCTTTGATCAATTTTCCCCAATAATAATCATATTAAAAATATTTTTTTTTAATAAAAAAGTTCAAACTAAATACATTTTTTACACAAAATTTTTTTTTTAATTCAAGGGTATAAATTCAAGGTTATTTATGAAGCGAATGGAAAGTAAGAGGCAAAGAAATCTTTGTATAAAGCATGGCCACTATCCACAGTGGATTCATCGATACATTCCATCAAGTCATAATCTTCTAAATTTACGTAATATGTTTCATTTATTTTGGTCCATATTTTAATATTGAACGTTTTGTTCAATACTCTGTCTTTAAAAAATTTTATCGCTTCTTCAGTCAAAAATGTTTCATTTTTTGGCACACGATGCGCTGATCGGCAATTTATGATTCTTCCAGATAAATAAAGATTTTTTGTGGTTTATAATAAAAGAAATTCATTGTTCAGTATTTATTATTACATATTACTTAGAAGAAATCGCAATTAAAGATGTAGAATATTCCCTTGCCTGAGCTAAGGAATATAGATAGAATATACTTCTTACAAAAATTCAGGTCCATTGAACGCCGATGATGAGGACATCAAACGACAAAACATATTTGTTTCAAGTAAATTCCGAAAGATTTTTTTTTTATTGTCTCCATGTATTTTTGATCATGAAATTATTGTTAATTTTTAATTTTGGATAAATTTAATTTCAGTTAATTTTTAATGTTTAATTTTCTCACATATCTGAATTTTTTTAAATTTTCTAATTTTAGTTGTATATTTCCAAACTGCGCAGCGAAGCGCGCCGCGTCAGCTAGTAATTATTATTTTTAGAGCATTGAGTTCTAGAAAACAATTTGCAGTTAGAAATTAAATAAAAAAATATCGCTGATATATAATAAGAAAAAAAAATTCATTTGGAATAAAAAACACTCATTTACCTATGAAATTAAAATGATAAAAATGTTAATCGTTCAAAATAATTTTTTCCAAAGTTTTATGATAAATATTGAAACTCACTTTGAAGTTTCAAATATATGATGAATATGTGGGAAATCAGTTAGTCGTAATGGTAAAATATTTTTTTAATCTGGTATTTTGAGAGACTTTAAGACAAAATGTTGAATTATTTGAAGATTTTTTACATAAACATATACTTCCAGGAAGTTTATTTACTTGTATTTTAAGTATGATGTTGTGTTGTAGAATTTTGGGGAGGAGAGAGCCGTGAAAAATTTTTTGTTGCAGATCATATTTTCGGGTTGTTATGTTTGTTTTTGTTTTCGCAATGTGAGGTTTCTAAAGATAAACGCAATCTTCAAAAGCGTTTTGAAGAAACTCATTCTTCGGGGATTGAGAAAATTTTAAATTTAAATCCTGAAAAGTTTCAAAAAATTTTAATTCTCTAATGACATAATCGGAGCTTCAAAAATCTTGCTAGGAAAGAAAAGGTGGTGATAATATCGAAGATTATGTGCGTAGCACGTACAATGGCCTGAAATCGGCGCTATTTGTGTGGGCAATTTACGCAAGCGAGCACAATGAACAATAAGAGGCAATTCCCGAGTGGCCTGCAATGTATCGTCTATAAAAAACTTTGCGAGCCGAGAAAAATACTTGGCGTGATTTACTACTTTTCCTGCTGAAGGAAATACTGAAAGTTCAGTGAATATGCTGGCTAAACTTCCATGCCTGATTCATCATAAAAACTTTCAAGGAAGTTTATAATGATGAATAATAACCACCGAAAAACATTTTCTTCTTTTATATTGCAGCTGAGTGTCCAACTTTTGTGTCATCAATAGCGTGAAAATAAACAAAAATTTTTACTCGTGATTTTAATGGGAATACGAGGTTTTTACAGTTTTTGATAGTTTTGGCAACGAAGTAAATTTTATTCTTAGGGCATAATATTTGGATGTTAGTAGATGAATGATAATTATATGTTTATGTATGTCTAGTTATTACTCATTATAAATAATTAAATGAATAGTTCTTTTCAAGAGAATGATGTTATTAAATATGTATGTATTTTGTAAAATGAGAAAATTTATGCAAAATCATCAAGGTTTTCTCAAATGCATAAAGATTCTCTCGTTTTTCAAGTGGACGCAGAGTATTCTGAAAGTAATTAAAACTACTTTTAATCAACAGAATTTTCTGACGAGAGCTCAAATAAAGAGACGAAAGCTAAAAGAAAATTAGATATTATAAGGTGTTTTTTTATTTGCCTTTAATGATTGGTTCCTGGTGATCGTTTATAATTGTGGTTTTTAGTGTTTGCTATAAAAATTATACTTTGAGAATCGCTTATTCAATGTTAGTGTTCCTAACCCTTATCCCGAAAAGCTCGCTCCAGTGGCCGCGTCCTGGACTTTTTGACAAAGGAGCTGAGCTGAGTCGAACCGAGAGAGCTCAGCAACAGCGATCAGCGTCGAGCGCCCTCGAGCCATCATTCACCTCTTTGTCCGCTCCTATTTACATTCATGTATTCCCTGCACCGGCCAAGAACAAACAACGCCGCTTCCATTTGCGTGAAATTCATTCATTCCTGCCAAAAGTGCCGGGCCTGGCACTCTCCTGCCGCCGCCAGCGACGCCAGGATCAATACAAATTCAACTACATCCTTGGCCATTGGCGCCGAATTCTAGGTGGTCATTAATTCTCAGTTCGAAAGAGTTAGGTTTGGTTTAAAATATTGCATTTTGATGAATAGATTGATCTATTTCATTTATTCTGGACACCTGAAAGTAAGAAACTTGTACCATTCGGAAAAATATAAATTTTTGGAAGGTAAACCTGAACTTATGACTGGTAATGTAGTTTTCATAGTTGTGAAGTATAGAAAAAATATTAAAATAATATGTTACATATCGAATTACGTTATGATGCGAAAAAGTGATATATAGCTTTAAAAAACTCATAAACTTGATGTCGTGAACTTAATGTTTGAAATTCTCTAGAGATCTTTTTTCATCTGCCTTGAAAAAAAGTATTTAATTATTTTTCTGTATGTATTTATAATGTTTCAATTCATTTGAGCCTGATAAATAATTGAATATGTAATTATAAATATTCAAGGCTTTGTTTATTCAGTAGTTACTGAATTTCTTGAAAGATTTTTCTTAACATTTTTTTTTAATCATAGATTTTTAGTCAAACTGAAATATTTGTAAGTTATATACTTACACGAACCCAAACAGCAAATGTGTAACAAAGACTTGTTTAAAAAAATTTTTAATTAATGCTTGAGAAAGTTGATTTTCAATGTGAAAATCCAATTTTTAATATAAAAATGCTTCCTCAAAAACATAATATTGGCGATGATAAACATTTATTTTATGAGTGATTGTATAAATTCTACATGTTATTGGCGTAATGACAAAAAATAGAGGATATGAATTAATTTTTCATTTTTGTCCTGCCTAATTGGATACTGTAATGTCGAGGAAATATTAGACATCCATCGATATCCTCGTTTATTATAAAAATCAAAAATATCTAATGCTTCATCGAGTGTTTTCATAGAAACTATCATCAAAATATCGACATATCTTGAAAATTTCAATGATTTATAAATGCCCTGTCAAGTAAATAGTCCACAAACAAACATACAATAATGAAAATAAACCACATATAAAAACAAAATTCACAATAGAGATTTAATGTTTATAACAACTTTTTTTATGTGGCAATGGCTGGTTTATTATTAGATTAATCGAATATATTTGTCTTTAAAATTATACATTGGTCAACATTTGTAGATTATGCAGTTAAAAAGGCTTCGATTACGAGTCTTGTGATGTTTGAAATTTTTATTTGGTGATTGATGAATATACACCGCGAAATTGAAGAGTATAATGAAGATTCTCTAATAAACCCTTCAAAATTTAGGCGTGTTATGAGTTCAGGATTTTGCGGCTGTCAAAAATTGAGAAAACTTCTAAAAATCGTAAACTGTAAAATTTACTAATATCAATTTTGAAGTTTCGGAATTTCAATTTAAAAGTCTAAAGTTCTCGCGAATTTGAAATTTTTGAGATTTGACCCAAAAATTTTCAGTGTTTTGAATAATTTTCACTTTTTGGGTGGTTTTCCAAATCTGCTGGTAAATCTTTTAAGTTTCGTTATATTTTAAAATAATTTTGAGAAAATTGTAAAAGTGCTTCGACATACCAATGACCCTTAAGAAATGCTTTAAAGTTCAAAATTAAAGTTTAATCTGAAATTAAATTGAAAAAATTGAATGTGTATTTTTTCATATTACATAAAATACATGAATATGTATGCTTAAACTTTAAATTGTTTGTTTGAATCTTGGAATACTACAATTAGAATATTAACCGTATTTTTCGAAACGCCTTAAGTGTTTCCGAGATTTTTCGATTAATGTTAAAATTTGAATACTCTAAACATTTACCGTTCGAGCTAATTTTTATGATACATTCATCAATTGAAAATTATTCTAAAAGTTCCTTGATTTGTAAATGCAGAGAAATATTTTGATTTAGCAAGAAGTAAAAATGTACAAAATTGTTGACTAAAAAACTTTATAGAGATAAACTAGAAATTTCGAACTTTTGAAATATTTGAAAGTTCATTTTGAAATCTTTCGTATTTTTGTGTTTGCATTATAATTGAGTAATTAATCGATCGATTAATAAAAAAAAGAATAATGTATTCTCTTATGATTCTTCATTTCGTTATAAATGAATTGAATCTTCTTTAACTTTTGATTTTTTCCCATTATTTAAATTATCAACTATTTCACCACTTATAAGCTTTAAAATAAATTTGTCTTTTCAATAAATTTTGTTGATAAACTCTCATTTTTCAGTTAAAGTTGAATATTGAAAGAATATCGTAAGTTAAAAATGTCTGAAAATGTTTTGACCATAAATATTTAGACAGTTAAATTATTTGAAAACAAAGACATTTTTACTCTGGTAAAGCTAAAACTTTTGTGAAGTCGGAAAATCTTAGATGTTCGAAGATGATAAAAATTAACTTTTGTGAAAAGAAGAACAGAAATTTCATTGACAAAATGTAAATTTTAGTGATTTTATAAATTTGAGTATCTTTTTCTGATATGTTAATGAAAATTTTCGAAAACTGATAGATATCAACATCATACCCTTACGTTGTTTTTTTTTTCTATTTTGCCCTCCAGAAATATCTTGCTAGAGTAAATCCCACAATTTGCTAAAAATCGGATATTTGGACGTGAATTTTTAGCGAACTGTGAATAAAATATCGTATTGCGAGTTTTGGAAATTGCTTCTTTTGACGAAATGATTACAACCCTCGGCTTCGCCTCGGGCGGCAACCTTTCGTTTCGTCAAAACAGGCATTTCGAAAACTCGCAATAATATACTATAATAACCAAATGAACACAGCATTATTTCTTATGTTAGATTACGTAAAAATAATAATTATATATCCTCATTGCCAACAAATACGATACATTTTTTAAAACATATTTTAATGCAATGATTTTCGATTCAAAAGTAACAATACTCACTTTCCAAGAATAACAGATTTCATTTGTACCTTTACATGACAAAAAATTTAGTCAAATCATTGTGCTACAGTTCTGTCAAATTTATTTGTGAATCTGCTTGATTTGGTCTGAAGATTTTGACTGATTTGCCGTTGCCGCATTTATTTTCATTGAATTTGACAACTTTCACAGATTCAGGTTCAGCGAGTACACGTTCTAAAAATCACGCATCTAAAACAATAAACATTCCTTAATAACAATAATTACCAACAGAACACATCACAAAAATAATGATGTTTCGGAGAATTTCACATTACATCTATTGGTATTTCATGTCCCTGGATCGTGACGCCAATGCACTGTTTTCCCTTTGCAGAACGCGCCCTCGTCCTTTCTCCTCCCGCTCCCATAGCGAAAACGTACACAAATGAGACCCTGTTGCGGGCGTTGGGACATGCTACAACCGTAGTACGCCAGCGTAGACCTCGCTTATCCCTCAATGGTAGTTTTCCCCCTTCCCTCACCCACTCTTCGCCCCTCGATCCACCTGCCCTTCTTTTAGTACGTTCCACATAAAGAAGAAATACGACGAGAAGCGTGTTTTCAAGTTGGCCACGCCTTCCTCCCCTCCACTGGCACAGGCGCCATTTTGGATTTCGTGAAGAGCCCTTTCTCGTGATAGCGGAGCCAGTGGTACGATCAGGATATAGTTAGCCGTGTCCTGCATCGGGCCGGCTGACCATACGCTTGCTCGAACACTTGAGGTTGTTGTTCGTGTATCTTTGTATCGGTATTTTGCTTGAAGTAAAGTTTATGGATGCTTGTGATGTATTGGAATTGATCGATTTTGCAGTCATCAAAAATATACTGTATTTCATTGTTTCAACGTTTTCAAGAAAATTCTTCTAAAACGCATACACAATGTTTTCACGCCATTTGATTCTTGTGGTGTTACAATAAGACTTTTTCGTAGTTTTTTTTTTTGGATAATAATTGGAAGTTGTCAGGGGCGTGAGCAGAAAAAATTTTCAGGAGGGGTTTTTCGAAAAAATCTGTCTTGATATTGTTTTCTTAAAAATCTATAAAAATATTTACAATTTTTAGAACACTTTGATTCCTAGAGTATCTAATTTCGTGAAATTGTAGAAATTATGAGGAAACATGAACAATACTTGGAGTATTAGAAAAAGACACAATTCTAATACCAGTTCTAATATATTAGTTTTAAAATAGCAGCTAATTATTTCGTTTGATTCCTTTAGTCAAACAATTATAATTTTCAAACAAGTATCACTTTCATGCAAAACTTTATTTCATCTTTTAACTTAGTAGTTTAAGACTAGGTACTGAATCCATAAATGAAATTCGATAAAACTAATCTGAATCAAGTAATTAAAAGTACAGTTTGTGGATCCGTAAAAATCATTGAAGATGTATACAAACGAAAAATATTAAAACATGCATTTTCTATGATTCAGAAAAATTCGAGAATAATACCCTCAATTATCTGGTTCGAACAAATTTTATCACGTTTCACTAATAGATTAAGTTCACCAAAACTATAAGGTTTAGGAACGAAACAATAATTTGTTTGAGTGTGACACTCGTTCAAAAATGTCATTTTTTGAAAGAAGGAATCCAACGCAATAAGCAAAGGTATATGTAGAATGTATTTCAATTCAACGACGCTATCTCGTAATTTTGCACGACAGTAGTACAATGTCGCATATGGTCAGCCCCGTGGCATAGGAATTTAGACTGATTCTGTTTGAATAAAATGGTAAAAATTTAATAAAACTTCAAATGGTTGAGAACTCATATGTTTTGTTGGAAGAATTTCGGTAACAACAAAAAAAATTTCGACATTGTGAAGTAGGGAAGTTTAAAAGAACAAGTGCACATTTGTCGGAAAGTTAAAAAATAATTACTTATTTACAAAACATTCAAATTATAAGAGTTTTCAAAAGTCCATTATTTGAAGAAATTGGTAGAAAAAATCTTTTCTTTTAAAGAATTTATAATCATCTTTGGAAATAGTAATAAACCTGTATCCTTTTTTTTAACATTGTAAAATCAGCTATTTTAAATAACTTACAAAATAATTGAATGTAACGTATGATTTTCAGATTAAGAATTTTTTAGTTTCTAGATATTTTTAGGAACACTGTTTATTTTCATGCGTTTTCGAACATATCAAAAATCAAATATGTATCGAAGTCGGAGCGGCTGATCATACGCGGACTCGTACTACTACCGAGCAAAACGAAGTTCTTGGACCACTCTATTTTTATGAGTATTCCGCGTATACACAAATGGTATTGAATCTATGTAGGGAAAGGAAAGGAAAAGGCTAAGGAAGGAAGGGGGGGGGGTGTACGTATTCATAAAGGTAATTATATTCCCATCAAGTAAATAAGCAAATTTATTAGGAATTGTTTGTAGTATGAAAAATTTTTTAGCGATTGTCGAAAACCTTTGTAGTTTCTCAATGCTACCAAATTTCTTGAAAACACATCATCTTCAATCGTTTACATGAATTTTTCAGCAGGCATATATATTGATAAGCTGTTAATCAATTCATGAAAAATGTGAAAAACTTTATGCCTTTTCTGCAGGATTTGTGAATCCTGCTGAAAAAAAAAGTTTTAATCGCAAAACTTGTATTTATTTTTCATAGTGAGTTTCATAGTGAAATGGACGTTGATGTTTTTGAATTTTCTGATTGAAGGTGCATGTGAGCTTACCAGGAATCAAAATTTCAAAAGTTTTCTTAAATGAAAATTTAATGACAGTTTTGATAGGTTCGGAAATTTGAATATCTTACGAATTTCTGGAAGATTAAAATTTTTTGACAATTACAACAGTTTATAAACAATTTTTATAATAGCTATATTCAGTCGAATCTATTAATACCAACTATAAAAAACTGTTGAAAAACGAGAAAAAATTTTATAAAACTGACTACCTTTATGAAACCCTCAAAACATCCATAATATGTCGAATTATAGAAATTTTTTAAAAACTCTTATAACTGTTTAACAACTGTCTGTAATATCAAAACTGCTGTAAAATCTTAACCAGTCAAAACTGTCAAATTTCAAGGGAGTTAATCGATTGTAAATGCTGATTATTCATAAATTTTTAAAAATCATACAATTGTCAAAAAAAAAAGGTATCTTTTTGCGAGGCAACTGTTCGACTGTTTCTTTCTCTGTACCTACAATATAATCATGTTAAATATTATTTTTCTTGTGTTTATTATCTTTTCTTTTCCATATCATTTTCTTCATATTTCAGAAATCCAGCGATTTTCCACTATTTTCCAATTTTCCAATACTGATATGTCATTAGTGCCTTCTCCAAAGCATTTACAAAAGGAATCCACTTCATTTTCCTTTCTGAAGCTTTGAAAAAAAAGCCGGTCTTAGCTTTTAGAATCTTTACTAGCCAAGACTGTCAAAAAACGATACAATTATTAAAAAAAAAATTTATTTTCCGAGGCAACTGGTCCACTATTGTTCTCCAGACGTCCAAACACGTAATTGAAATAAAAATTTTTTTCTTGTTTACCATCATTTCTCGTCTTTCTCGTTTCCTCCATCTTTCAGAAACTCTGTGATTTTTCACTATTTTCCAATACTGATACGTCTTGAGCGCCTTCTCCGAAGCATTCACAAAAGGAATCCACTTCATTTTTCTTTTTGAAGCTTTGAAAAGAAAATCCGGTCTCAGCTTTCCGAAAGCGAAAGCTATCCCTGGAACAAGTATAATGTATTTATTCGCTGCGAAGACGGTTCGTCATTCGGGGCTTTTAGAGAGACCACATTTCCGGAGCTTTGTGCCCGAGCTTTGGCCAGAGCTTTCAAAGTCGCGGGAGACGTTCGTTCACGTAACCTTCGCGCTCCTTTCACCGCTTGCCTTTGTCGAAAGAGAACCCTCCTCTTTTTACCCCCTACCTCCCTCTCCGCAACTGACGACCCCCCTCTTTTCATATGTTTCCCAAATTTATTTTCCCCGTCTCGAGAATACGCCATGGATCGGAATTGCGAGATTGAATTTTCCAAGCCCATTTTCCCGGGGCCGGGTGGAAAATTAAAGCCTGCGTTTTCCTCCTCCCCCATAGAAAATCTTTGGGCAACTTCTTCTTCTTCTTCTTTCTCTTAACTCGTGGGAAAGCCAATTTCCCTGGACGAATGTAATTTTCTCGACGAACCGATAGTTTTACGCGCACGCCTACCCTAGAGGTTTCCGCCATTAATTTTTCAACGCCTTGAAGGTTTCGATTCTATCGGAGATTATTCGTATGTTTAAGCTGTGAATTCGAATCTTTTACAAGATTGAGGGAGTTTTATTGAAATTTTGAGGGAGGAGGAGGAGAAAATGAGTAAATTGCAACAAGTCATTTGATATAGAGTTTTGATTTATAATAAATTGATGTGTAATAAATAATTCGAAAATTTTTGAAAAATTTTATCAACAGATTTGTAAAAGTTTTAGAAAGAAATTAGGGAAACTATTTATGAAATTTTTATTATTGTGATGAAATTCGTACATTTTTGGAATGATCTCGGAGATTTTTCACTATGAAGAATGTTTTACTATAAGTAATGCTAAATTTTTCGATTATTACGTATATTTCCAAGAGTGAATATGGCACTCTGGCACACGAAAATCCTTATTGATTAATAAAAAAACCTTGTCACAAGGAAATCATATATTGATTTAATTCTTAGTATGGCTCAGTTACAACAAATTCGCGTGCAAACCAAACAGTTTTCCATACTTTTTCTGTCTGGAAAAAATCATACCCTAAAAAGTCTTGTGGAAATATTTTAAAAATTTATTGAAAGGCTAATAATTTATTATTTTTGATTTTTACAATATCAGTTTACTGAAAAAGGTATCGAATCGTAAAATGTTCTTCATTGAGTATGGAAAACTTTCGAATATTCCAAAGGATATTGACATTTAAGAACGATGTTTTACAATCATTAGAAATTTTTGGAAAAACTTATTATTACTTTTCTTCGAAAACTCAAACAGTACTGTGAAGTATTTGCAAGTTTGTTTTTCCGTGTTTACTATTTCGAAAAAACATGGCAGAATTCCACTTTTTCTAATTCGTTTTTGAGACTCTTTTGACATTTGTGCTCCTGGATTCCATAACCGCCTCCGACGCGTGACCTCTCGCTGCCTAGTAGGCAAGAGAGAGGGGATTCTAAGCGAGTTTCCGCCGGCGCTCGATGAAATTTCAATTCAAAGCGAAATTTTCAAATCGCCAGATCTCCGTCAAAAATTGACAGATTTCAAAAATTTTTGACGGAAAATATTCGTGTGTTTTTAGCGCTACTGACAAGTCAGAAAAAATAGTATATTATTCGAAAATTCGTTCGCGTAAAATCCACAAAGTGTAAGTCCTTTTAATTGAAAAACAATGTTAAAAAAAGTAAAATAAATTAAAAATAAATTTTTTAACTTGTTTCTGATACATACAGGGTGCGCCACCAAAATCCGGACAAAAAACCATTCAATATTCCCGCGATAATATGCTTCAGAAAGATATCGCTTTCAGTGTCTGAATA
>JAPYZL010055879.1:0-23132 GCA_030522825.1 Platygaster orseoliae | reverse complement strand
ACTCGTTTTCGAATCACACGTTGATAAGCCGGAAATGAAGCCATGGGGAAAAATGCGCAGTTTTGCGTGGGGCAAAATGCGCAGTGCTTGTTTTGTATCGTTTCCCTTTGTTTGGTCATGTTGTTATTTCCTTCACTTTTTTGTTGTTTTCCACTTTTTTTTCGTCAAATTGTTTCTACACCCAAGGTCGTATCGAGGTCGGGGTAGTACCCCAGGAGCCCCGAAAAATTTTCTTAAAAAATGTGATGAGGGTGATGAGCAAAAAAAAAGATATTGTGTCACTTTTGAACACACCACCTCAACACTCATCACCTTTCTTTTTGGAATCAAATTTGAAAGTTTAACGACCTTTTTTTAATTTTTGTGAAATAACGTACTTTCTCTAAATTTGTTTTTCTTTGTTTGTTTTGTTTTTTAGTATTTTTTTCATCATGGTTCGCGTTCATGTTCGCAAAACAGAGCGTATTGATGGTGGAAAATTATTCGAAGCGTGCAAGGCTATCCGCGAGAGAATGTCTGCGAATTGCTGGTCGAAACGCTTTTCTGTTGCTCGACGGACACTCGATCGCTACTTACAAAATTTTTGTTCTTAAGAAATGAAAATTTTTATAATCAAATTTTGTTCTTAACTAAAAAATTTTTATTGAAATTGTTTATGAAAACATTTATTTTGTGTTCCCCACAACTTTTTAGCAATCAACCTCGTGAAAATCGCGATTTCCGGAATTGCGTATTTTGCCCCACAGGTTGCGCATTACCCCGGCGTGGGGCAAAATGCGCAGAAAATCATTTTTTGTGTAAATAAATATATGAGGCATAAGGCTCAACTAGAACTTAAGTTGCCTGAGGCTAAATTGTAGCCACTTATGTGGGCTACAATATAGTGCCATTTGCAGATATTCTCAGTCCTTATGCTGCCTCAAAAATTTAATATTATGAAAAACTGCGCATTTAGCCCCAGTCTCCCCTATATATGTTAAAAAATTTTGTATAGAGGTTTTACAAAGAAACATGATATGTGCGTTACAATATTGTAAGAACTAAAAATCATAAACTTCACCATCACTTTGGGAAAATCGTTTTCTTGTGCTCTGAATTTCTTCGAATTTTGAATCAGGTCTTTTAATTTTCAGTTTAATTATTGCACATATTGCATCTCGAAATTCCGTAATTAATATATTTTGCTGCAAAAAATTATTTTACTGCTCGAAAAATTCTAGTTCTTGATGTGCTCACATTGCAAATTATCACTTTTTTCCCAGTGATAAAACTTAAATTATACAAACAAGATTCAGGTTCTACAAATATCGTATTCTTCAGATAATTTACTTTCAACAGTCATTTTTCCAAAAAAATATTTTTTAATTTTTAATGTCAAGATTTAGCAGTTTGTTTAAAATTAAATTTTAAACTTGATAATTGAAAAAAAGTATTTACTGTATAAAAATTTCAATCAACATTGTTTGAGCCCTTTAAGCATAAATTTTACGTTTTTTAAAATTGCAATTGTCAATAATAAAACCTAAAATTCTATCCAAAAGAATTATTTTGAGATTTTTTGACTTTAAAAATAAGCAATAACATGCTGAACTCTCAAATTTGAAATAATGCATCTTTTAGAATTTTCCAGTTTCTTTTCATTCACTTTTCATATTTTTGCCTGCTCATTTTTTTTTGTTTTTTTTTTAACGTTGATTTATAGAAAATCTTTTTTTTTTCTACTAACGAATATTATCTTAAATGATTAAATATGTAAGTTTGGAACCGTCGAATTTTATTAAATAATAATTGTTTATTTCAGATTCAAAAGTTTTGCCCAATTTTTCAATACATACGTCGATATTCCAACTCAATTCAAGTCTTTATCAAGACTTATATGTATAAAGCCAATTTCATTACGATTATTTATTTGCATTATGAAAATTATTAATGATTTGTAATGTTGGACTTACATCTTATAACTCATAGATTTTATTACAGTTCATCTTGAATTGTTGTGACTTTGCCTTTTATAATTTTTCTATAATATGTGTTTTTCATGTTGAATAATAAGATTGAAGAAAAAATGTTCACTTTCTAACTCTAAATTTTATCTAAAAGAAGAAATAACTTCTGTGTTTTATCGTATAATATAAGGAATTTGAGGTTATTTAATCTCTAGTTTCACAATTAAAATGTTGGATATTTCTCATTTCACATATAACATAATTTAATAATAAGAATGTCAATAGCTAGTAATTTTCCGTTCATAATTTATTCAAATTCTTGAAAGATAATTAAAAAAACTCAACTTTAAAAAAAAATATATAGACTTGAAGTTAATGTTTAACTTTTTAGCATATCGAGTCTTATAATTATTATTTTTCAAATTTTGGGCAGGGGTTTTAACTCTGAAACCCTTTTTGCGTTCGCCCTTGACACGCACATATGCAAACTATCTCAAAAATACGTATAATATAAAATAATTATGATGAATCTGATAATGAGAAATGTAAAAAATTCACTCATATTCAATTATAAAATGATAAATAAAAAAAAATTTAATCTTCCAACCGTTACGAATTGACTCATTTTTTGTCCTCGTCATTTTTCCGCACCATCTCTGTTTCTACGATTCTTTTTTCACAGTGCAAAAGCGACGTCTGTGAATACTTGGTTTCATCAATTTTACGAAAATAAAGGGCAAAGATTTTCTTCTTCGTGCACGATTTCACGTTTTATAGACAAGCATCGAGCGCGCAAGGAAACGGTTCTGATAAACGAACGTCACGTACGTCTCGTCCTATACATTTATTATTTCGTCCTGCGAGATTTTTATCAAATTTCTGCTCCGATAAACAGGAATCGTACACAGTGGAAATCTGGGTCGTGCGCGTAACGGCTTCCTTATCGCGGAAAATATGTGCAGAATGTACCTAACCATTGCTAAACGTATCGCGTCGCAACGTTCGAACGAGTGAGCGTGACGTTTGTCAATGTTTTTTTTAATTAACCCACATAACAATAAGATAAAAATCATTGTATGATCATTGCAAAATCTGATTGAAGAAATTTTTTTTCACGAGGGTTGTGGTTTGAGGCGAAGCCGAGGACTATAATCACACGAGTGGGAAAATGATTTTACGTTCGAGTAATATATGATATTTTACAGAACTGGTACCATGAAACTGTACGATTCTTATTACATAGCTTTGTGACAGTTATAATTTTGCCACTAACATCGGAAAAAGAAGATGAAACCCTTGAAGAACAACAATACCATTCTCCTAATTACGTATCTTTTCAAAGATAAAATGAAAAATCGATTTCGTGAAGTGGAAACGCGAAATGGCGGGGATATTAAATCAATCAAGCTTTCGTTTTCCCGCAGCAAACACGACGAATATCACGATATGCTTTGGCCGATGACAACAACGGCTTACGCTGCGCGATTGATTGCGTTATTTTATTTTCGCGTGCACTCGAAGCGCATTTAACGCACCAACTGCAGAATTCAATTTAATTTCATCCCCCATCTTTGTCACTTTGTCCAACATTTTTCATCTTTTTTCTCTGTAAATATCACAAGCTACAGACGAGCGCAAAAACAAATTACACATTTTTACGGCTTTCATCCACTTTTTTTCATGATTTTCATCTACTATGATTGATACCAGTATGGAAAAAAGGATGAAAAAGTTTTTGTTTTCCTCAGTGGCTTTTGTTCCCATCGTTAATGGAAAAACTTATCAAGAAGTCATGTGCTCTTTTGTGTAATTTTTTTAAAAGACTGCTGCGTATTTTATTATTCAGGTTCTTACACGTGATGACGTAAAAAAGAAATTACTTTTTCCTCTGAAAAATTATTCTGGAAAAATCTGCAAAGTGAATGAATATAGTAGAGTTTATGGTTTGGAACGAGTTAAACGAAAATATGACGAAAGAAAGACCAACGAAAATGCGGAGATTTTTGAAATGTTTGCCATTTTTCAAATTAAAAGACATTTGTGACGAAGGAAGTTGTAAAATTTGGTATTTTCAATGTTTTGAACTTTTTCATCGAAAGATTCGCCTGTTGTAAAGTCATTTGTTTCAAAATTCAGGAAATTCGGTTATTTTTTTGAAAAATCTACCAGAAGTCACGGAAGGTATTGTAATACTGTAATACCGAGAAAAACTGTGATACATTTAAAACATTCCAACTAATTAATATAAGACTATAAGTTTGCGAAATTTCGATGTTTTTGAAACGATTGTTTGAACTGTTCAAGTTATGAAAAATTTTTGAAAATATTTTTCAATAAACAATATCAGATTCTTCTACGCTCTTGTTCTTACAGAGTTTTTAAAAACAGTCAAAACTTTTGCAACATTGTTAACGATTGTTTTATTTGTTTAAAGAAA
This sequence comes from Platygaster orseoliae, assembly GCA_030522825.1. Classification (NCBI taxonomy): domain Eukaryota; kingdom Metazoa; phylum Arthropoda; class Insecta; order Hymenoptera; family Platygastridae; genus Platygaster; species Platygaster orseoliae. Next base: position 18,749 of record JAPYZL010055879.1, on the reverse strand, counting down.
TTGTCAAAAACGTTAAAAACGTTATTGGCTATTATATTTAAAAACTGTCAAACTGGACAAAACGTGAAAAACGACGAGAAACAATTGTCAAAACAATTGTAAAAGTTTTAAAACTGTAAAAACTGTTGAAAATTGTACGAAAACTATGAAAGTTTCTAAAATTTCCCTAAATACCAGAAAGGATAAAAATCTAAAAAGTATTATAGACAACTCGAACTGTATGAATTTTTTTAACGTTTTAAGACAAATACCAATCAACTGCTTCAACTCTGAAACTGTCATTCATTTTCTGAATTTTTGTTACCTGATAAACGGTTGAATCTTGTAGAAATTTTGAATTTTCAAATACTTTTATTCTGTTTTAAGCTATTATAATTGTCATTCTTATTAAAACAGTCAAACCATAAAACTTCCCTTAAATGACGATAATATCGAAGACTTCAATTAAAATTTAACTGCGATAATTGTTAAAAACTTTAACGTTTAAAATAAATTGTTGAACCTGCATGAAAAAGCCTCACGAGTATCAAATCACTCATGAACCATTCAAATATAAATAACTTATTAAATTGTTAGAAGACTGTAAATACTGAAAATATTCCATAGTCGAAAACCTCAAAAAATTTATGCTACAGCAACTCAATTTTTTTTGATGGTGCAAACCTGAATTAACAAAAATGCGCAATAGAAAAAAATTATTGATAAGCACCACTGGCAGACTTATTATTGATATACTCTACTTGTAGACTAATTTTTAAAGTACTTCACTGATTGACTAGTTATTGACAAATTCTACTGATCAAAGATGTGACAAACTGATCAGCGAAGTTACGACATAAGGAATGTAATTAAAAAACGCTTGTTAAAATGTAAAAACTTTTTCCTAGTGTTCACCTGTCAAAGATTGCCAAAGCAAAAAAGAAAAAATTACGAAACTGTCAGAATGGTAAGGAATGTTTTGAACAGAGGAAATGAAAAAATTCTCAACATTTAAAAAAATATTAAAAAAATGATTTTAGAAAAGTACAATCGACTACTTTTTTTCTATAAATCTACTCAAAAGTCTATAGAAAAGTGACGAAAAACCCTCGAACTGAAAAAAATAAACATTCGCTCGCTGAGCAACACTGTGTTTTTAACCACAAAAAGTAAAGTCACTTCCGTAGATAGAGTGTTTAGTAACATTGCATGACAACAAACCCGCACATTCGGTGGAAAACAGTCGCAGAAACAATTACGGAAATAATCAACTGTTACTTTGCTGTGCTGTTCGGAACTCGACCACTTCAGTAAGTAAAGACACCAACTTTTGGAGAGTCAATGTACATAGAGAAACGTCCCATCAACGAATTTTCGGCTTATTTATTGTCCTATTTCCTAACTTCAGGGACGTAAATAAAGGGAACCATTACAGTATATTTTCATATGAGTCGGACTGAACGTGGATTAGAATTCAGTAATTGTTCTGTTCTTACAAATGTATCGGAAAACTTTTTGTTTATCTCGATATTGATAATAAAAAAACTTCATCCCGTTAACTCAGTCAACTCGGACATAAATTAGGAAGTTTCAAAAAGTTTCACATAATGAAACTTCTTATGTCCTACCATAGTAACATTTTGAAGAAGTGTCGAGTAGATAAGCTAAGTTGGTTCTGGCCCCAGGTTTTTGTGAAACTTCTTATGACCTACCATAGTAAAATTTTTAAGAATTATCGAGTAGATGAGCTAAGCTGGTCCTGGCTCCGTGGAAACCTGGACCAGAACTGGCATAGCTTATCTACTGTATTAAAATTAGTCCTTCACAGTTAAAAATAGGACTATTAATGGTTGAAAATTTCACTACTGTAGGACATACGAAGTTTCACATAGTAAAACTCACTAAAAAGTGAAACTCACTTTACCACACTATAGATACAAATTTCATCTAAGGTTTTAAAAAAAATGTCACAAAATCATAAAGTGCCTCTTAATTTCAATACGTTACAAAATCAAAAAATTTCTCAAAATTCTGAGATCTTTTTCATTGAAAAATCTTTTGAAGTTACAAATTCACATAAATTTACAAAATTAGAAGTTGACACAAGACGGCGAAACGTCATAAAATAAAAAAGTTGTAAAATGTCGAAAAATTTTCCTTTGCTGAAAATAATATCTGTGAAATTTGAATTCAACTATTATAATATTTTATATCAATAGATTTATATTTTTTACTTCAATAAACGCATAACTTTACAGGAGAATTCTGCATGAATCAACATTTTTTAAATTAGTTTTTATGAAGTCTTCATTGACATTCAAAGTCACATAAAATGAGGTTTTAAAGAGTTGAAAAATCACAAAGAACACGAGTTAAATTGTTTCCAGTGCAAATTCGGGCATAATTAATTTCTCAGCACAGTCGTATTCTCTTTTAATTGAATTTAACGTAAAGCATAGCCATGGAAGCTGAAAAATGTGGAGTGGGAACATCTGCTTAGAGAAAACGTAGGGAAACATTCGCCTGTGAGCTTTGCCCAATTAACAGTCGCGTTTGCGCAAACGCAATCAAGAAAGAAAAACGTGACCGTGTTTGAACTCAGGCTTCAAAATTCGTCGTGCTTTTGTTAGGTTGAAATCAAAAAATTCTAAATAATTCTCATATTTACAAATTTTTTAGAGTATCGACGAACAGACAGAACATAACCCGAAACAGAGTTTTTCGAATTTCAATTTATTCGTCCAGATTTTCAAAACAGTAAAAAGCTGGTCAGATTCAGTCGAGTCAATGGAAAAAATTTATTTGATTTTATGAAAAACAAATTTTTTTTAGCTATTTCAATCTCGACGAAATTCATTTTAAATACGTATGGTGACTTTCATTTTGCGCATGCTGAAAAATATGAGATGAAAGAGTTCATGCAAATTTATGAAAACACAGAGGAATATTTAATGAATTATAATTTTTGTGTCATTCGACTAATCTAAAAAAACAACAATTTCTATTTTCTCACTCATGAGAAAATTGAATGTTAAAGTTCAGCGAAAGAAAATCTCATCTTCATTGTCTGCATTTCAAACTCGAAAATTTGCAATCGTTTCAGTATTGATAAACTCATATTTCCGCCTTCCATCGATTCAAATATAATAAGTTATAAATTAAAATATCTTTCGGTAATAATTATGTTAAAAAAAAGGTCTCATGGAATACCATTAAAAGCTACGTTAGGAAAATTTTCTGAATTCTCATAATACTGCAAACCAATTCAAGTAAGGTTATGTTAAGGTAGGTTAGGTGAAACTACAAAAAGATCTTTAATCATTTCGAGGGCAGTTTTCTCGACAGTACTGTAATTGCTTTACACGTTTTGCAGAAATGTTGCGAGGGTGAGAAGAGGTGGGAAAGTGGGTTGGAGAGGGGAGGGCGTTGCGAAAGTTAAAATCGTTGCCAGAGGTGCTCGGCAGCGAATTGGCAAAACTGTGTTTGATGAAAAATGTATGGCTTTCATTTTGTTTCGTTTCGCATCTTTCTCGCTATCCAAGATTTTTCTCGAAGCCACAAAACGATTTCATTTCCAATTTGCATAACATGGAGAACGAGAGGAATAACTACTTTTTCAGTGATGAAATTTAATAATCATTTAATGTCGTGTATCCATGATAGGATTCTTCGGCGGTGAATATGAAATTTCGAATTTTTAAAATTTGCGTTTTTTGAATTTTTGGGAGGAAGAACAAATAAACAAGAAATTGCATGCGAAGATGATGATTTTGGATTGTGGGTTTATAAATATTCTTAGTTTTGTTTGGAAACTTTTATTGAAGAAATAAGTAAAAAAAGAGATAAAATCACACATATATAAAAAAAATGAATTGCATCTCAATATTCATGAAGTTGAATTTTATAACTTCAAAATAACAATTAAGAGAAAATACGAACAAAAAAATGTCGGAGAATAGGAAATTCAAATATTAAGAACAGAAAAGGATACGTGTCTTCACACACAACAAGTGATTTTTTTTTTAATTTGGACATCATATTTTTTTCTATGTGTGATTTGATATAGGCTGGCAAAATAAGCTAAATTTATAAAAAATTTTTTTTCACTGTATAAACATAATTCATTATTATATACTTCCAAATGACACGCTTTTTTTTCTTAAAGTTAAAAAAAATGATTTTCAAAAATTTATTAAATTTATTCACTCATAAATCATAAATTAAGTAATTATGTTATTATTAAAAAAATTAAGTGATTAATAATCGAGATATTAATTTTTCTTGAAGTTAAAAAATTTTATTTACTAATAAATATTAAATATTAAATAAAAATACTAAAAATATTGAAAATATTTCATGAAATAATAATTTGATAAAATTTTATTTATTCAATAAATTTAATCAATTTAATAAATTAAAAAAATTTAATTTGTCTCATAAAAATAAATTAACAAAATACTAAAAATAATAAATATTTCATATTAAATAAATAAAAATAAATATTAAATATAAATATTTACTAAAAAATTATTGACAAATTATTTTTCACTGTTAAAACATAATTCATTATTGTTTACATCTAATTGACATGCTTTTTTTCTTAAAATTAAAAAAAATGATTTTAGAAAATTAAATGTATCCACTAATAAATTAAGTAATTACATTATTTTTGAAAAAATTAATTGATAGATAATCAAGAAATTGATTTTTCTTGAAATTAAAAAATTTTATTTAGTTGGTTTTCCTTAATTACTATTATTACAAAAATATATTTTCAAATAAATCACATACAAGATTTACGATGATTTTTTAGAGAATATTTGATTTTTTTTCATTTTTATTTGTGGAATTGGTGGTTCTTAGAATTTTGAGTGTATTCTATCATAATGAAAAAACATCTTATACTTTTTTTACACCATTATTACCTTATTAAAAAATTGTTGAGTACAAAATGATAAAATTAATGCATAAAAAGTAAAGGATGAAGTTTGTGGAAGAAATTGATGCTGCAGTTATAATTAGTTAAATATTTACTTGATTTTTTAGGGGATCATTTTTTGGATGGATGTAAAAATAAATTTTCTGATAAAACGTTCTCACCAATCACTAATGTCATTATTTTTTTTTATTATTATGGATATATGATTATTTTATAAACTTTTTGAATAAGAGATATGTTGATTGTTTTAGTTAAAGATGTATTGTAAGATATCTAATTGAAATATATTTTTTCTATGATTAGTAATTTCAACTTTATGTTCAATATTTACTTTTTCTACAAATAATTGTATTTGTTGTATTTCATTCTTTACCTAGAAATCGCAATTTTAATTATTTTTTTTTTTGTGCAAATTAGCTTGTTTTGCCAGCCCATATCAAATCCCACACGGAGAACAAAGATAAATAATATGGAAAAAAAAGAAACTACTATTCATTTTGTGTTTTTGCATGAATTTAGGTTGTTTCGAAGGCACGTATCAAATTGGTACCAGAGAATTTTCCCATTTTCAATTTAGAGAGACCTAATTGCAATACGAAAAAAAAACTTATTGTAAATAAAAATGCTAACTACATGGAGAAAAATAGCTTGGTACAGCAACCATTGATTTTGTTTAAATATGGACCAACCAAAGTTTTGGGTACTACAACCAAAACTTTGGTTATCACAACCAAAACTTGTTTTACAGCAACTAATGCCCAATTTTATGACTGACACTTAAGTTGCAATAACCAACTATTTGGCTATCAAACCTAAAGTTTTGGTTGTACTACCCAAAACTTTGGTTGGCTCATATCTCTCCATGTGATCATTTAATTTATTGAGGAATCGGCAATGAAGAACCAGTAATAAAACCAAGTTAAAATTTCGAAAATACCATGCATGTGCAGGTCGAATCCCAAGTGCAAAACACTTAAGAGTTTTGAGGAATTCGCCTGCGAGATCTGACACGCGAATTCCTGGATGAATAGCAGATAACCTCATGGAAAAAGGACGATTAAGGGGGGGAATTTATACGTTTCTGCGGGTCGTGAAATCGGCTTAAGTGCAAACAAGTTCGCAAATCCTTGGGTGGATGAGCGAACGCGGGGGCTTCTCAAAAGAAGGACGGCCGCGGAATCGGTTCCACGTCTGATGGGCTTTGCCATGTCGTAACTCGATTTCCCGTATCTTTCTAATGGGGCTTATACCGTACAGGAGCTATCGGACAATTTTCGATTTACTCTAAAGCTTCGTGAAATATTCCATCCGTTTCGCCAAAAACGCTACGCGCATGAATTACCTTTCCGTTCATCGATTACTCTGCACTTCAATTCAATTTCATATAAGACGTGGGTAGAAAGAACTAACGATTTAAGATCTTATCGGGATAGCCGAAATTGAAAAAAAAAAGTTTTCTGGATTTTTCATGTAAGAAAATACTAATGTGATGTCAGTGTTCTGGAAGGGCCCCAAATTGCAAAAAAATTCGTTAGAATATTTTAATATAAAGAAACAAAGTGAAAAATATACTTTTTTACAGAAATCTGCTTTAAACGTAATTTTTTTCAAGTTTGTACTTTTGACTTTTATTCGATGATTTTTTAAGCAACTTGAAGTCCAACCAAATGTGCATAATTTTGGTATGCATCAAGTTAGTTTTCAAATTAGAATTTTAGTCACATTTTCGAATTTAACTTTTTTTAAATCCTACACATAAGAATACAATTAGATTTCAAACTGAAAAAAAAAAAATGCCAAAAGATTATGAAAATCTCAAAAATTTCAAAAAATTGGAACTTATTCAATAGAACGTTTCAGTTCCTATAAAAAACTTGAGATAAAATCGTGAATTTCTCGTTGCACAGTCTACGAAAATCAAGTCATTCCTTGGACTTTGATGGAAATAGACAGGTAAAAATGCTGTTTTGTTTTCTGCTCGAAAAATCCCAATATTGATGATGCTACATCGCACATGTTTCACAGTTTGTGAAGTTTGACACATGTATGCAGTAATGTTATGAATGCAGTAGCAGGATTGTCCGACTTGCTGCGATGGAAATCAGAAAATGTACTGAAGACGTAAAGATGTTCATGTCTAGTAAAATTGACAGCTCCAAAGCTCATCTTCCCCGGTATGCTCCACTCGAATATTTGATGAAAAAGTGCAACAGATAAATCGCGAATGCCAATATTGTTGTTTCTTGTGGAATTTCGATAACGTGTTTTGGTTTAATCGACAAAAAATTCAGTGGAGTCTTCATTTGAAGTTAAAATATGAATATCAAATGTGGAAATGTAAAAAAAAAAACTTTTACTTTACAGTTTTTAGAATTCTTGAATGATGTACATACATAATGAAGAATCATGAAAACTTTGAAAAAATTATGTAAAGTAAATTTTTCAGTAGTGAAAAAAGTTCTGCGAAATAATTCAGAATTTGAAGATAGCTTCTTTTCAGATAATGCAAATAATTAATAAACTACTTTGTTTGTTATGAAAAAATAATTTTTGAAGGTGACATGAAAAATTGAGATAAATAACTAATCTTACCCATAATTACTGGAAAATTCTCAGAGGAAGAAGGAAAAGCAAAGCGAATTATTATAAATACATTTTCTGGATAATGATGCTCTTTAGTGAAAATTTAAAACTGAATTTTTACACCTTTGAACTTTTCTATTCATATTCATAAGTTTTCTACCGAACTTGTCTTGCTGAAATTGTCTTTTGTTTCAAAGCATCGTTATGATCGTCAAAGATTTTTAATGGCACGTGATTTCAATCCATATAAAAAAAAAAAAAAAGGAAAATTTTGCGAATCCATGAAACAGTGGAAGTTGTCTTGAGAAGCAAAAAGAAATTTATGAGTTCCAAAAATTAAAAAAAAAAAAATTGTATTACTTCCGTCATTTATGAAATTTCAAGATTTATCAAATTCTAATAGAATTTTTTATTCGAAATTTGGAAAACTTCAAAATATACGAGATAATTTATCAGTAGAAATTTTCAAAAACGATACAAAACGCTATTCATTAACCGAGATGTTCAAAAGTTCAAGAGAACTCGAACATTTCTCCTAATATAGAATACTGTTTAAAATTTTCTGTACTTCTTGAAACTCTTGGAGTGCATGAAAAATGCTATGAGCACTGAAACGCGAACTATCAAAGAAAAAGGGGGGTGAACGCGCTGGAACAAAATAGGCCACAGATCTCGCAGAATGTCGCGAGTTTGATACGGTTCTCCAATTTGAAAAAGCGCTGGGACAATGCAAGCGCGCCGCGAACAAAGAATATCGAGCTCCATAGGGCGCTTGTAAATGCCGGACTCAATTACAATTATTTTTTTCCACCTATCTCTACTTTTTCATACACGTTACTATTACTATTTACATACGCAAATCAAATTCACGTTCTATTGAAAAAAGACTCTTTGTTATTTTCTCTGCGACGTTCAAATCGGAGAAAAAAAAATGTGAAATGAATAAAAATTTTTATATTCTGATTTTTTACATATTTCGGAAATGGTGATTGAACTATAACTTAATTGTTGGCCGTATATTTCATCGAAAATATTTTGTTATAAATATAGGAAATGGTTATGAAAAAAAATATCGATGTTGTCCTGAAAATTATAGTTACAAATTGAAAAAAAGTAGAAAATTCAAATAAATAGATAAAATACCTATGAACCAAGAGCGGTAAATTCTTAGATTAATTTTATAAAAACAATTAAACCAATAAAAATTCAATGATGATTTTTTGATTTTCACAATGATTGAGATCGCCCAATTTCTGTTTAGAAATAACACTTGGAACATCGATCAATGAATGTGATTTCAAAGTTAATAACAAATTATAGTTTAAAGGTCTTTGAACTTTAGGAATATAACAGGACAAAAAATAATTTGTCGCTGAATTAATGCGTGAATCTGTGAATTTTAACTTTGATTGTTTACTTCTAAAAATTTGAATTGTCCATAAATTGAATTTTTTTATTTTTCAGCAATAAAAAATGATTTCAATAATCATTATAATAATGAGTGCTAAGAAAAAACAAGATGCTGGTGTTTTACATATAGAAAATATCGGTTAACAAAAATATTAAAAATAAACTGTTTATATTTATTAATAAATTTTACTTGTTTCATTACAGAAAAATAATTATTCAAAAATATAAGTCATGTTCTATGGTAAAAAAATATTCTATATCAAAAGCTCTTCACTCGAATATGAAAATTTTCTGAATATCTAAACTCTTAAACTTGTATTATTGATTCAGTTACTTGAAGTTACTTTAGAAAACATTGATTAAATAATTTTAATTTTGAAAAATTTAGAGATATTACACGGTTTCTATAGTTTTTCGAAATTTCAAAAACTCTTCACCATCTACGACTTGATTAGCATTTTCTTAAATTCAACAAATTTTTCGAATTTCGATTAACTTCAAAATTTCGGATACTTTTATTTTTTCTTTTTATTTCAATAATAATAATAAAAAAAGAAAATGACAAAAATTTGTTCAACTCATGAGGATTTTTCACAATTTTTCAATACTTCAAAATTTTTTAAATTCTAAAGAAAAAAAATACACGTTCAGAAAAAGTATGATAATGAACACTATTTACAGAACTTTTAAACATTATTTTGCATTCTACGAATTCTTAAAATTGTATAGAGTTATTGACGATCTTAAAAAATTCGAAAGTCTTTTAATTTTTCAAACTTTCAAACATAATAACAACTGTTGTAAGCCTTTGATTCAATTTAATAATAAATTTATCGAACTCTTTTAAGATTTCTTATAATTTTAAAAAACTTTTTGAGTATTTTACAGTGTTATTGACAAAAAACACAATCTTTCATTATTCTAAAAAAAAAGGTAATGAGTCTAATTTGCAAAATGTATGGACACTCTTTGAAATTCTACTAATTTTTTGCATTTTATGAACTTATTGACAAATTTCCGAATTTTTAATAAATTTTTGATTTCAGAAATTCAAAAAATTCTAAACAATAAACTATTTCATACTTCTCAAATTCGACAAGAATTTGTTTCACTTATCTAGATTTCTCTCGATTTTCAGATACTTTTTAATTTTTTAGATTTTTATGAAAAACTGAAAAAAAAATTATCCATATCTCGAAAAAATACAATTTACAAAATTCATGAAAATTCTACCAATTTTATAAATTTCATGAAATTATTGGCAGTTTTTTGAATCATTAGTAGTTTTTAATTTTTCGGGATTTTCAAAAATTTATAACGTGATTAAAACTATTTCAAGTTTTCCCAACTTTCTAACAAGTTTCTCAACTAGTTGAGATTTATCACTGTATTATTTGATGTTTAAAAATTATAACTTAAATAAAAGTTCACATCAACATTATAGTGCATTCTCATTGCCCAATATCAAAATGTTAGTAAAAATTTTTTGTTAGGTTTGCCCCACCCCCCCCCCATGAAAAATTTCGTTGCGACGTCCCTGAGCCTTTAATATTTATAAATTGAAAAAGTGATATTTCGATGTGTGAAAAGATTTGTAAGCGTCTTAACTTTCATAGAAACAGTTTATCAATCAGAGATCTTCCAATTTTATATTTTTTTGATTGAAAACTTGAAAAATGTTTAAATTTTTATAGAAAACACTGAAAATTCAATGTGGGAGTTCATACCGCCGTATTCTGAATTTCTGTTGCCCATTAGAAAGATAGTAAAAAGTTCTATCGTGTACTATTTTTACGAAAATAATCTGAAAATAGGTTTTTAAAAGTTTCTGTTATTCTGAAATTAAATTAATCAGGTACGTAAATATTTTGAATTTCAAAGCTCGTACCTTCAAAAATTTGATAACAGCAATAACTTGTAGTGAAGATATCTCAATTACTTTTTCAATTTTTTGTTACCTGAATTTTCAATTGCTGTCTCAATAATATTTGTTCATCTATTTTTCAAAAATGTTTTACATTACAATAACCACCGTGCTGTGAATCATATTATTTGATATCAAAAATGTTTCATTTAGAAACATTTATCAATATTTCAAGTTTATAACTTCCAAGTACCCTCAATACTACTGCAATCAAGCTCCATTTGATCCATTTCTCATCAAGTTTCGCGGAAAAATTAACCTTATCGATCTGACACTTTGAAACCTTTCAAATTTCCACTTGTCAATTATAAAAGTAACAAACTTTCGCGCTTTTCACGATATAATTTTCACCGAAACTTCAGCACCTCCCGAACGAATTCCACCCCTTTTATCACGCGGTAAAATGAGCGCCGACTTTTCGCGGCTGCAAATTGCTTCAACTTTTTGTTGCGGTCCGTAACTTTTTTTTTCAGCAGCGACGTTTGTTTCGAGTTTTCGGGCTAGTGGTTTGAAATATGACACGCGTGTTTTTCACTTCGAGACTTTCGTCAATAGGACGATTTGGGGCTTGAAATAATTGATGGAGCTCGTTCTGCAGTAGCATGTTCGTTGCAATAAATGCCACAGGCTCGAAAAATGTTCTCGTGATTCATACATTAAACAAGAAACAATAAATTTAAATTTTCATACTGGCAATTATCTGAATTCTATGTGATGTTGTTCTATTTTTCAACTTTCTGATTGCTGCAGCGTTTGAAATTGAGTACTAATTTAATTGATTAAACGTCGGAAAAAAAATTCATCTACCCACTCATCCGAGATTCTTTTGAAATCGTTCTGAAAATGTGAAAATATCGAAACCTTTTTCAGAAGAGAAAAATTGCCTCGAGGTTTGAATAATCGAGCACAGGGCGATCTGATAATTGCAGCTTCGAACGCTTCTATTCGGCCTCTCTATTTTTGCTTGACTTCCACAGAGCTTGATTAGAGTGAAACAAAGTTCGACTCGGTAATCGCTTCGCGTGCGGGGGGTACGGTTTTTTCGCTGATTCACAGAGACCGGAAACCGGCTTTCACTCGTTCTCCCTTTCAGTCTCCGGCTTTTTTTTCAATTATCAGCGCCGTCATTTTAGGACCCTGTAGCTAATGTTATTAGCTATCAATTCGAAAAAGTCTCCCAGACCCTGAGTGCTTTTTTCGAAGTGGTAATTTGATCATTATTTTACAAAATAATATTTTTCTGTGGAATTAGTCTGAAATGTTGTACTTTTGTTTGTTATTTATTGCATTTTTCGGCATATCAATGTTGTACGTTATGCCATATCATATTGTCTTCCCTACAAATACTAATTTCAAAGAAATCCAAACATATAAAGCGTTTTTCTTTTATTTTGATGACTTTTGGGTATATTTTTTATAGTAATCTTTGATTATGGATATTTCAGTATTATATCGTATATTTAACGATGTTCTATGAATTTTCGATTTTCATTATGAACATGTAAAATTTTCTTGTATTCTCTACTTAAAACAGGCATACGTATCATAATTTGTTATAGTAATATTTTGGAACTTGAAGATTATTCAGGGATGAGTGGTTAACATTTAAAATTTAAAACTTAAAAAGGATTTTTGAAAAATCTTAATAGTTTGAACAAATTATGTTTCATAATTCATGTAGAATTTCAAATACGTTACTTGAAGATTTTTAATAAATTCAGTAAATATTTCCAAAAATGCTTTGTCCGTATCACCTTCATCTATTTTGTTTATATTTTTAAATAACTCTTTTGCGATGTTCAATTTGGATTAAGATTCCTTGTGTTTAACCATTTTTTTTTTCATTTTTATCATGTAGGTTTAGAGAGCTACTAAAAAATGCAGAAGAACGTTCGAAGTTTTATAGAATAATAAAAGAAATTTTTCAAACTCATACAATGAATTAAACCTCGAATGAATTATTGTATGGCGACAAAATGAACAGTAAAAATTTGTTAAATAGCGGCTTTTCATTAGAATTTCAAAATTTTCAAAAGAAACTTTGAAATTACAGATTGAATCATAAAATATATTTTTACTTCATTTTTTTATTTTTTATTACAAAAATGTTAGGGTTGTTAAGAATAAGATTAAGATTTTTTTTGCAGATTGTTGAAACAGTTTCTTTAAAATTTTATCAATTAAAAATGTCGTTCGATTTCGTAAAATTTGACATCTTTGGCGATTATAGCAGTATTCTCTCGATTACGTAAGTTTTTGAATTTATCATCAATTTTGAAGTTTATGTCATTTTTTGTATCTTAACAGCCAAAAATTTAAAACTCCTTTGAACAAATTATGATTAATGTAATGTCCAATAAAACTGTGTAAAGTTTAACAAAACAATAAAAAAAAAAATTTTAAGCGTTTCGGTTTTAGATATTTTTGAGACATTTCAAATTTCAACTCAATTAAAGAACAATACAATAATTCTCTTACAAACATCATTATTACGAAAAAGAAACGACAATTATTTCGCCTTCTTCAATGCATGTGAAAAGGATAACTAGTTTTTTACATCCTAAAACTTTTGTACGAAAATTGAAATTTCTCTGTGTATTTAAACTTTCTTTCAAGGCATCTTACGAGATTCAAAAATATAATTTCATGAATTCCTGTGATGTAATTGAAATATCTACTAAATAACAAAAATTTGAACATTTAATCATTACAAAGCTTCTAACAAAACGAAAAAATTTTGAAATAAAAATTCAATGAAAGCAAATGTCAAACCGGCCGTGTATCTATTCTCCAAACATTAGCCTCGAAATCCTTTAAATCGTTTTTCAGCACAATAAACTTTTCAACACTACAATAAAAACTTGCCAGGAATTTTTCTTTTTTTTTTTAACACGATGCACTAGAAACTTATCAATTTTAAGCTTCCTTCGCGCAACAAAAGGCATTTCGATTTTCATTTTCTGGCAAAACGATCAGTTTTTCATGTTTGACAGCTCGGCTTTCTAGGTCCGCCATGTTTGTCCTTCTATGTTTTTATCCTAGAGGTGGCGTTAAAGTCGAGTGGGAAATGTTTAAATTCGTTGTTTTTTTTGCTACATATTATTCTCACTACTGATAGCATAAAAATAGGGTACCTTAAGAAAATCAGGAATGTTTATTTTCTGTGACATTTTATATGCGATGTTTGATTATGATGTGCTGAAATAGTATCGAAGGTTTTTTCGATAATCTGAGGTTTTTTCGCATCTGTACAGTTTAATTTTCTATAGAAAAAAATTATAATAGAAAAAACGTGATTATCCTGGATACCTATTAAATTTAACGGAGCTAACGAAGTAGAAATTAGATTAATAAGAAAATTCTCGAGAGACTCTAGTCATCGAAAAATTTGACTTTCTTATTTATTTTACGACTGGAGAGGGGAGCTGGTTCCAAGCAGTTCTAAGTTCCAAGTCAAATCTTTGTCTATAATTGACATTTCTGAGTTTCTGACTACTTCATGTAACATCTGTTTGTGATTATCAGTGATTATTCACTGGTATAATAAAAAGTGCTCATCTATAACTTGAGGTAAGAAATTCAAAAGAACGTATTAACAATAATCGAAAAAAAAAACTCAAAACTTTGTTACTTCAAGTTTCTACATTTTCTCAATTATTTCCCTGTATTACTTTATAAAAGAAAAACATTGTTAATCAAAATTTGATGGATCAACAAAATTTATAGCATTCAATTCATAACAAAATATAACATAATTGAAAAATTTAATTCTGTTCACACATTATCGTTCAGAAAATTGTCATAAAAAGTTTGTGCAAATTTACATAACTTTTTAAAACTCAAATTCTTATAAACATATTTTCCAAAATAACCTAATGCACAAAAATTTTTGGTGGTGATGATTTTTTTTTTGTTTTCGATGCGTTGGCCTACAAATATTTTTTCTCCGAATCGTGAACGATGCCGATTTGAATTTCGCCAGAATTGCCCGTCAAACATTAATTTGCAAGAGTCATGTACGAAAGTGACGCCCGAACTTGACGAAGTTCCGCGGCCCTGGAAATCGGCGTGAAATAATAATTCAAAAAATGTATGCAGATGTATGCAGATATGGAACGGAATATGCGTAATCGTGTCGAGCGTGCATTTGCATATGCGCATCAGTATTTCGTTAAAAAACTGAGCTCTCTTTTCATAAATTATTGTACGCAAAACCCAGGCACCGGATAAATATTATCATTCACACTTTTTTAGGCTCAGATTTTATCGAAATGCACCAAATAATGCTGGAAATTATGGAAATAAAATTAATTCTTGTTTAGAGAATTTTTTAGATTTTCAAATAGGAATCATGAAAATGGCTCAAAACAACATTTTACAAATGATTTTTCTCAGTTTATTGAATAAAAAATAATCAATGAATTTGCTCCATAAATTTCAATGACTTCTCGCTAGTTTGAACACTTTTGCTGGATTGAAATTATGACGTCTGGAGCTTGTGTTCGAGCGATAAACAACTTGTTACGTTTTGTAGAGAAAAGCAAATCATGAATCGTTACGAACGTGATCAAAGAGCGCGCGAGGTCTTTTGATTTGTTTGATTTTCCTTAGATTTTCCTTAGATTTTCCGAGACCGAAGAAGAAAATGTCAAACAGAAGAAGTGACGGGCTTGTCTGAAGGTGTGCTGTATTTACTGAAGGGGAAACTGTTTGACGTAACGAAATTTAGTTTGCTTTATGCACTTTGGTAAAGACCGAAACGAGTGTTCGTTAATTATTTGTCGGAAAATGGACCTTGGGGAAATTCGTACAATGCTCAATTTAAAATGTTTGCTGGATAGTTATTAATGGAAAATAAATTGATAGGTGGAGTAGATTATGAAGAATTTCGCAAATTGGTATATCAAGAATAAATTTCGACTCTTACAAACTTATGAATATCATAAAACGAAAATTGAAAGTAAAAGCGATTGAAAATTTTATTTCTTAATAGAAATTTTTTATGTTTATCACTCAAGTTATATTTTTTTACATCAATAACTGATTTTTTCAAATGAAAAAATTTTTGTATAAGATGGGGAATTTCCAGAAATAGGTTTTGTACAATATAAAATATCAATTGAGATACAATTCTTTCCAACAAAAATGAAGAAAAAAAGAGAAAAAAACGTATAGTTCTCCTGTGCCATGTACATCATTTGCCAAGCGTTATCTTCGGAATCGCAAAGTTGTGAATTGGACGCCAGAGAATATTGGCGAACTGAACAAATATTAATATCGCGTTTATAGAGTTTGTGCCGTAGCTCGAATCCGAATTATTTATCTCGTGTTTTATCAGCCAATAACTCCATTGAAATAACCGGAGCATATTCTGATATCGAAAGTTTTTTAATTTAAATTTCGTGGGTTATGATTGGATTCAGTGAACAATGAGTGCTGTTCATAAACAGAATCGGGGATTAGAAAAAAAATATATTAATTATTGAGAAGGCGGGAAATTTTTTTTAAGTTTCGAACAGTTTAAAACTTTTGATCTGATCTAAGAACATTTCAACTGTTACACAGAGATTCAGAAAAAGTTCAGGAAAAATCGCAGTTTTTTGTCGTACGGGAAATGAGGTTCAACGACAGAAAATAAAAGATGCCATGTAGTCATGTACATCACAAGAAAATACCTGAAAACGTGAAATGTCCTGTACAGAAATAACGAAATTTGTATTGATTTTGATTTTTTCCCTTTTTATTCTGCACTAGGACAAACGTAAAAGTATTTTTTTGTTCTGTCAAATTTATAAAATCATCGACTTTCTTTGTAGGATAAAAGTTTAAAAAAATTTTCTCAAATTTTGAGAATGTTTTAATATATTCGCAGTCTACAGTATTTACTATTATTTTCTGATATACTACAGATTTTTCCAATTTTTTAGAGTTATAGACAATCTTATGAATTAAATTTTTTCGTAATTTTTAAAATTTTCATCAGCATCTTCGAATTTGTCCAGAGTTTTTGTGCAATTATATGTGTTTTTTGATTTTCGAAATTTTGAAGAACATTATTGAGGTGTCGGTATGTTTATGGAAAATTTTTGAAATCGCTACAATTTTCAAAAGTTATCACTTTTTTTTTAAATCTACAAACTTGTTGAATTTTGACAATCAACAAAAATTTAAACATTATCAGTAGTATTCAATTTTCGAAATTTCGGGAACATTTTGCATAATTTTTTGAATTTATCGGTAGATACCAATGATCACCTTGAAGATTCACAATGTTTTGATAAATAGAAAAAAAATATGAAAACCTAAATGTATTTATCAAAATTTAAAAATATTGTTGACGATCTTTGTATGATTAAACATACTTTGACCGTTTCAAATTCGAGGGATATAACTCAGTTTCTATAGTTTCATAGTCACTTTACGAAATTTTCACCATTGGCGAAATTCATTAGCACTATCTAAAATTTCACAAATTTTGGTAATTTCGTAGAATTTTTTGCAATTTCCAGAATTTTCAGTATTTTTTAATTATTATAAATATTAGAATTTTTTAATTTTTTTGATATTTGTAAAATAATTGACTACCTTCGTACGGTAACACTTTTTTTATGTTTGAAAATGCAAAGAAATTTTCACAGGTTTTGAAATTTTACGGAATCTTCAAAATTTTTTTCGGAAGAGAATATCAATAAACAGTGTCTGAAATTGCCGCAAATTTCATGAATGTTTTAGAATATTTCACAAATTTAGAATTTTTTATATTCCTCAATTTTAATTAATTTTATGTTTAACAATATGAACATTTTTTTGTCAATTTCTAAAAATTAACAAGTTTCTTCTATTTCTGAGTATTATCCACAATTTTTGAAGTTCGCGATGTTTTTCAATTTATTCAAAATTTTTTGATTTTGTACATAACACGAGCTATTCGAAACTTTCTACATTTTAAATAGTTTTCCAACTAATAAAAAGTTCACCTGTAACTTTTTCGTTACTTTCAAAACATTTGAAATGAAAAAAAAATTTTTTTTTTTAATTCGGCACATTTCAATGAAATATAATAATGAACCCCCCCCCCTCACATTGCCTGCGTCTCAATTACAATCAACCTGAAAAAATCACGTTCTATCGACTCTGTATATAGTCCAAGAGCCCGGTCGATTTTTCGTGTGTAGAGGATGCCACATTGCGAATGCTGTTTAATTGCTTCGCCGTGATTAGACGAACCAGAAATGATACCGTTGCCACCTTGAATTCAACCAGGAACATGTTTTTTAAATAAAAAAATGGGCGTCCTACCCCCCCACAATCCCTGTCAACGTGGCGATAAATGGAGCTGGTTGAACGCATTTTATGCTTATTCATAAGCGACGAAAAAACCCTTATTAGAAATTGTATATAAGAACTTAAGGAATAAGAAAATCTAACGTTGCCGCATTTCCGTTAGACAGATATCCACGTTGCCGGGTGATGAAGTCGCGGGTGATCGGCCCGATTTTATAGGTGACTGTACTTTCAGCGAGCGCGGAGTGTTATGACTCATGAACTGACTGTACGCTCAAAAACTGATTTTTCGGTGCTTTCAAACGCTTTTTCTGCTTTAACGTTTCGTTTTTTGGAATGCTGATGACAAATCTGGCTTCAGATTTGCAATATGACTTTTATTTAAATAATTTGTTCAAATAAATTTTTTCAATAATGTACTTTTTTGCAAGATGCATATGCATTTCGTAGTTTCTCAATTCGCTGATTACAAATCTGGCCTAAGATTTTTATTATCATTTTGTTTAAACATCTCTATAAACAAATTGTAGCACGAAATAGTAGATTGTGTACCAAGGCCGCAAAGTAGGCTTTTGTCGTACAGGCAGAATTTTCAGTTCGAGGCAAGCACAGGCATGATTTTCAGTACGA
>JAPYZL010055855.1:0-12785 GCA_030522825.1 Platygaster orseoliae | reverse complement strand
ATCGCGGTCGACACGATGTTCAAACTACTCCAAAAGCTAAAAACATTGACTGCCAGATTCTGGCCAATCACGAGTCGGTCGACGCCATAACTGACCAGAAAACAGGGTTTTATAGTCCATGGACTGTAAAACCAATATTGCATGATTTCACTGTGGACACGCCCCCTCCAAGAATCACGCAAAAAATTTGCTCCCCGAACATAAGTATTAATAAATGATTGAAAATAAGAAAATTTGATTTTATGAATTTCGCATTTTCGATAGTTTCAATATTTGAATTGCCACAAATAACTAATTTCAAGTTCATAATTATTTTTATTTAAGGACTTACGATATCGTTTCCGAATCCAAATTTCAAGTGCAAAATTTTCTAATGTTTAGAAAAATTTTTTTTTACAGAATCTAAATTTTGAGTGCAAAGTTTTTTAAATATTTTTAGAAGATAAAAAGCGAACTAAATATTTCGAGTCATACAATTTCAAGTTTCGATAAAATACTTCAGGTTGCTTAATTTTTAACCCTTCAAAATAAAAATTCCAACTTTGCAAAATTTACGTACTTGTTATGTATACCAAATAAGATTTCCAATAAAAAATCTCAACTTTCACATTAATGAAAGAACTGAGTTCCATAAGCTTAAATAACTGAAAGAAATTTCAAATTTCAAATTCTACTTTTTGTCTCGGAATTTAATGAGAAATTTAGGGTATATTACAATGGCCATTCATTTTTCAGTGGCACAGCGTATATTTTCGGTCATTGAATCATTGCGGGTCCACGATAATTCCACCAATAGATTAATTAGCGCGATGTCAAATTTATCTGATACGGATACGGAATTTCAGTTTGCAAATTCCCACCTCGGGAAAAGCTCTTCGAGTGCAGCGTTCGCTTTCGTTCAAGCGGAGATGAAAATTCCACTTCATCATTATGGTGATGGATGAGAAGGAGTTTTACTCCGACCACGCATTGACTGGGAATATATATGCCACCTCTCCCTTCCCCCTCCATTTAACCCTTTAACTTTTTTCATTCCTCATTTCTTTTTTCTTTTCTTTTTCCCCTTTTTTACACCCTCGACTCTTCTCTTGGGCTTTTTATTTTTCATTCGTTGGCATTTCTTTTTTCCCTTTTTCATCTTGATGCCTTTAACGACGAAAATAAATATACACCGCATTTGAAAAAAAAAAGGAAAAACCCTCGCAGCTAAGTTTATTGGAAGCTTCAAAGGAACTCAGCTGAATAGGTTTTTCGCGCTTTCAAGTCGTTCTTATAATTGAATAGTAAGGACTTAATAAGTGAAAAAATTCTCACGAATGCGAGTATTTTGATTAACTTTAAGATGATGCTATTTATACTTTTATTATATTGAGAGAAGAGTGTTTGAAGAATTGTTTAGAAATGAGGTGAATTGGAAGTAGGCAGGGGAGGGGGGGGGATTTGGACGATGAAGAATTATTAATGTATTATTATACGAGAAAATAAGTAGAAAAGATAGATATATCAGTATAATATTTTTTTATACTTTATCAGTATGAATTTACAATTTTCAAACACTAATTAGAAAAAAATGTGAATGATCACGTATTCATTTTCTCGTTGATCTTAACATTATTTTGTCACATTAAAAATACTCTCATAATGGTTTTGAAGAAAAAAAATTGGTTCCAACGATGTAAAATGTTTGGTATGCGACAGAGCAGAATGTTTGCTACGCCACGTGTCAACAACAATCTCTCGACACAAGTATCTACGTAGCGAGAAATATAATTTGATATAAATATCAAGCGGTGAGTTCATTTCAGAAAGATATCTGTTTTGCGACTACTTATTTTGCTGGTTGACAATGTTTTTCTACCATTTGATGATTTGCTTCCAGCTAAAACGTCAAAATTTTCGTTCCTGGGTATGAACAATACGCGTGATACCATTCTACAGTAAAATTTAAATGAAACTTTATGAGTTGATGAAATAACACAATTTTTAAATTTTATTCATAATTAAGAGAAAAGTAGAGACAGACAAAATTTGTTTCTTTTTGGTTTAAAAAGCTCTTAACATGTGAAAACAAAAGTTTCTAAAGAGTTTTCATTGGTGGAGTTTTGAATAAACTTTTTAATTTTTCAATATTACAGTTATATATATTAGGATATAACTAAAATTCAGTAAGTTTTGCACTTTATCAAACGTTTTCAGAGTATAATTTAAACTCTTATTGATGTTGCCATTCAGTAAGAAATGATGAAATTTCTACGGTGTCAAAAATTTAGAACAAATTTTTGATCAACATTATTTCTATAAATCTATATGATATTAAAGTCAACGTATTGAGTTTTCGATATTGCAATTTTTTGTTGATTCGCTTTATTTTGGATTAAAAGTCATATGAAAATTGAAATATTACGTTCGTTAATGAAATTTTTTGTGAATTCTCATACACTGAAAAAAATTTTTTTTTGTTAGAACTAATACCTCATTTTCTTTCGATGGAAAAAAAATTTAAAAAACACGAAAAACCTTTTGGAAAGCAGAAAAATTATGTCAATTTTGATCGAGAAATTGCAAGATCAAGAAATTTTCTCATGTAGATAAATGAACAAAATTGATGCTTACAAAATCACATGTTATAATTTGGATACAGAAAACAGAAAATTTGCGTAAAAATCTCATAGGATCTGTATATTTTGAGCTCGGAAATAGTCGATGAAGTAAGTTTCAAAAATTGTTTGATTAGAAAAATTAATTATTTTTCACTGTTATTATTGGATACTCAAAATTTTTTTATTACTTGGAAGAAATTGTTCTTTAAGTAATTAATAATGCTATACTTAAAATATGTTAGAAAATGAAAGTTTCAGTTTGTTCGTGAGAAAACTTTTAATTTTGTTTTTCATTTATTTTCCAAAATTTTTCTTGCCTGAAATACAAACGAGAATTTCTTATATATTTATAATAAAAGCTTTTTTAACTAGGTATATTGCAAATACGTTATTGAGACAATTTATATTTATCATTTCTATGTGCAAATTTACTTTAAGTGCTGAAAATTTTTTGTTAACCTGAAAAAACTGCTCTCCTTAATGCTTGAGAGTATTACCTATTTCATACATGAAAATTGTTGAAAAATCGCAAAATCTGTTTTATTCATTTTGTTTGTTGGTAAACATTTTTTATAGTTTTTAATAAAAGTTTTTCACTTGAATTTATTCTTTGATTAATCTTGCTCGTTATAATATAATAGATTATAAGAAACTCTTTGCAGCCTAGTTACTTATTTAGTCTTCAGTATTTTTTGAAAAATTTAGGAAAACAAGGTTTCAATGCAAGGATGATTAAGAGAAGTTTAATTTAAAGCATCTATAGCTTTACAAGTACTGTATGTAAACATAAATTCGAATATAATTTCAAAAAATCTCATGAATCTAAGAATCTCATGAAGTTACAAATTTAACAAGAATCCCAAAAAAGGGGGAAATCTCATCAATCTTAAAATCATACATGCCGATTTTGTCTCATTCTGAACATCTTCTGCAATACTTTACTGATATGAAAACATTTCATGCGAATAATTTTATTGTGTAAATTTTAATGAAAATTTCATGCGAAGTGTCCTACTACAGAAGAATGATTTTAGAAAATGATTAAATAAATTTATTATAATGAATTATATAAAAATTATCATGAAATTATGTATAATATAAATTATAATGATTATAAACTTGAGTAATACAGTTTATTATTCATAAAATAATAAATTGAAGCCATATGTAAACAATTATTTTGAATAAGTCAAATAAAGTTATCGTAAAAACTGGTAATAACTCATGATCGAAGATTTTCTAAAAAAATTCAGAAAAACGCTAATAACATTCATTTTCACATGGAAAGAAAAAATCCTTCAACGTTTACATGCCTCATGACGTCACTTTACCGTCCATGTACCGTAAAACCAACTTTTCGGTCCATGGACGGCAAAATAGTGACGTCTCTCGGCATGTAAAACATCGTGTGCACCTCTCGGAGACATTTTTATCGTCCTCGGACGGCAAAAACCTCCGAGAGGCACACAATGTACTATTATCACGCCGATGAAATAGGAGTTGACCTTGGGCTATTCAAGCGCAGGTCAAATCCCATGGGTCCTGAAACAGTCCAATTCCTTATCCCTCCAACACCCGAGTCATCAGACGTGTATTGTATTCGTCGTATTTTTTCTGGTTCGTAGGTTTCTGCGTTTTTACTTCGACGAATTTTCTTCTTCGTTTTTCTACTGAGCTTTTTGCTTGAACGTTTTCAACTTGATACGAATGGACTCACATTTTATACCTGAATCGTTCCGTTCTGCATTATTGTTCGACAAATTCCTATTTTTATTTACATTCTGCTCCTTTCTGCTTGACGTTTTCATTCTAGGCGTGTCATATTTACTCACGAGAATTTTATATGAGAAATTTGTTGATGTAGATTAACAAACAACATTTAATTATAAAAATAAATTTGCTATAATATTTATAATGATACAAAAAGCAAAAGCGTTAGAGAAAATCGCAGCTCTGAATTTTACGAGATCCAGATATTTTATATGTAACAATTTTTTTAAGTTATTTGAAGAAATTTTCTTTCTAATTGTCGCTTGAATTTGTTTAAATATGTCAAATTTAAATTTTCTCATATTCTGAGTAAGTTATCCTACTTTTATTTCATTTTCTTGTTAGTATTCCTCATTAAAATTAGTTCCTTTATTCATTCTTGCTTGTTATCACAAGAGCGATGATTTCATGATTTTCTGTTTTTCACTAGTTCTGACGAAAAGTAGTCATTGTTAAGAAACTTGATACTACTACTTCTTATATCTTCCCCCCTCCCCCCATTCAGTTCCACCCACCCCTCTGTCAAGTCCCATTATTTCGACGCTTACGAAGTCCTTTTTGTTTCGCTTTATAGTCGAAAACAATTCTCAAACGGTTTTTTGAAAACAGCTTCATGACTTTATGAAATCCCCGCGTATTCCGTACTTGCGCTAGTGAAAGACAATGTAACTCGCAAGCCCATTGTTGTTCTTTTTTCCCTTTGCGTTTTTAACAGAAACTTGCCTTCTCTGAAACAATGGACGTGCTATTTTCAAGAGAAAATAATCCCTATCATTATGATATCATAAGTTTTTCAGCATTCATACTGCTGATAAACACGACCGCGATTTTTTTTCTTCCTTTACTCTTGATTTGGATGGATATGCAGGCTGGGATTTGGTTATGAATGTGAGGTTTTTAAAGTTTGGGCTTGTTAAATTATTCAATGGAATAATGTGCACGAAAGTTATCTATTATTCGTATCTCTACTAGGGTTTTACGAGAGAAATTTTTTATTTGGTATCACAAAAATTTTGGTGGATCAGCACATTGAGTTAAAAGTTACTTGAAAATTGAATGATATTGTTATTTATGATTCTAAATTAGCCTAATTAGAATTTCTGTATGTCGATGTAAAAAGTATTGAAAAACTTGTATAAACAGTGAGATTCGTAAACAAATGTTGAGATTTATGCTAGCATTGGTTATTTTTGCAAAATTTAACACATAAATGAATTGTTTTAATTTTTTGTGTTATCGATTTTTGTGAACATAAATTATAAATAATGATGATAATATGAAGAAAAAAAATGAAATCTAAGCATATTCTTATGATTCTCAACATTGAATAACTCTTTACATTTCGCTTCATCAAACGTTGTGAAAAATACAAGTGGAAAATTCCTGGATGCTATGAAAAGCTCAGAAAAATTTCCATTCTTATTTCATTCGCTACTCTGATGATATACATAACAAGATTTGCACCTTGAACGTGTACAATCAGAGGATGTATTCAAGTATTCCACCCAGTCTGATCGTTTCTTCTCGCAATGCTACATGATTCCGCTGTTTCTATTTCTACAGTTGTACGATTTTTTTACTTTTTCTTTTTTCTCTCTTCATCAACAGCGTCAACTTCAGCTGCTGGAAGAAACAAATTGCGATATTCAAAGTTTTTTTTTTTTTTTTTTTTTTTTTTTTTTTATTTTTTTTTTTTTTTTTTTTTTTTTTTCACAACAAATCTAACAGAGCTTCATAATACACCGAAAAGGAAATGAAGTATTTACTTTGTTTTGTAATAACTGGAGTTGTAATTGTTTTTTTTTAACATTGCATTCGTGTGATTTTCGATTTTTGAACAATCATTGTAAGATCAAAGTGTCAAAAATCATGTGAATTCCAGAACTTTCGAATGTCTACTAAAAGCGGAAACTTCCTTGGGTTTCACTAATAAAAAAAAAGAAACGATGATTTATCACACGGAATCACAAACTTTCATAGTTTCTGACATTTTTTCCCCCACTTATTATAAAGTGAGATCAATAAAAAGGTCTTTTACGATTCTTGACTTTTCTTTTCAATTATTTGAAAGCAGAAATACTCAAACTTGAGAACTTTTGAATAACGACTATAATATTTTTTTTAAAAGCCCATTCAAACAAGTCACGGAAAACTTAATTGATTAAAAAGTTGCTGCATGAGTTTTTCACGCGCGCCGTGATAAATTTGTCAAATATATGAATTTTTTATCATTCTCAGTGAACTTACGTGGGAAAAATTATAATTATAATCATTATGTGATTTTTATAAATTTTCCTTTTATTCAGTATTAGCAATAACGAGCTTGAGATAAAATGTTTGAATGATTTTTTTGTTTTTGTTACAAAATTTATCCAAAATACTTTGCTGTGAATTGTTACGAAAATTATCAAAAGAGTTTTGAAAGTATAGTTTTGTGAATATTTATGAACGTTTTATTGTTTGATAATATTCATGAATAATTATAATCTGAATATTGTAAAATTACATGAATATTGTAAAATGCATTGAAAAATCAATTAAGTTGGCTTAACAAAATATTCGGTTAGTCGAATAAAGTGCGAATCCATTTTTTCTCATTTGACAATACGTGTCTGTAGAAAATTTCATGTGCAAAAAAAAAAAAAAAACAAACAAAAGGGGTATACAAAAAAACGAAATCACCTCGAAATTGCCAATATTTCATATCAAACGCAGCGACTACGGCCATAAAGAAAAAAATTACATGTCCCCAGTTCATTCGTTTTTGGAAAAGACGGTCCATGAATCAAGTCGAGAAAAAATAACATCCGATAAGTCTGTTTCTTTGGGCGACTTTTATCCACTGATTGCCCTCGCTATTTCATACAGTACACACATGGGTATAGCGTATGTTATTGTGCGGAATGACGAGGGATTTGCTCGATATAACCTCGCGCTTTCGGTTCGCATCGAGGTAATTAGAGCCGCGCAATGAAATATAATTGCGCAATAATCATTCGCGGTGCACGTTCATTACCGAACAACGAGCAAATTACACAGCGACTTTTCGATATTTTGACACGCGAGTGCTCGGTGTGGCCAATTCGCTGCCAAAAAAAGTGTTCCTCGATTTCAGAGACGGATTTATCTTGCTAATCGAATTGTCTTACTCGACTTGATTACCCAATTTCGACATTTTGTGCACGGAACAAACAGGATTTGCTGTAGCAACAAAAAGATGTGCTTTTTCAACACAACTTGACAGACCGGATTTTTCTGCAGCAGTATCTTATTTTTTTGTTGCCAGAGCACAATCATTGTGGATACAATTTCATTGTATAGTAATTATTGTGCTATAGTAGCATAAAAGATTTGTTGAGGCAGCAAAAAAAAGCTATTGCTGCAAAAAAATGCGTTGTCAAGTTGTGTTGAGATAGCAAGTTTTTTTTTTTTTTTTTTTTTTTTGAAATATTTTAGGAACTAGAATTTGGTCATTGAAGACTTTCTTTTTTTCCATTTTTTTTTGTTTCTCAATGAAACAATGGAAAAATGTTGGTCTTTGATGTTTATACATATAAAGTCTAAAATTGTAATGAAAGTTGTATTTGACTTCCAAATGGTGAAGTAAGATGAAAAATAAAATTGAATACAAAAATTTATGTATTATTTAACTGTACTATATTATAATGATAACATTTTTTAAATAACTGAAAATGATGATTTGGCCAACGATATTTTTTGTTATTTGAATATGAAAATTTCACTCCCAGAATTTAGCATTCTGTTTGAGTTTATATTGAATATATTTTTTGTAAAGTTCTATTAATATGGAATGTTCGTTATCTAAAATTCATTTACCGAAATTGAGATGAAATCGAATTATCGGTAATTTTACTTGATATTTTTCATTCTTTTAGTTGTGATAAGCATAATCATTTAGTTTAAAACAAATTTTAAACGAAAATTCATCGATTAGACGTCTATAAAAACTTCATTGCTGTTGAACTTGATGAAATATAATAAAATCTCCTATTTTTATAAATATTTATCTTTATTACTGCTTGTATATAATTACGAATTTGGTCAATATAGTGAGACCAATATAGATTAATTAGTTCAACAGCAGTTCCAAAAATCCTCCATTGGTTGTGAATTGTTAAACTTATTAAGTCAATAATAATGTTAAAGGATCAATTTAGTATGAAAAATGATAATTAAACTTGAGTTTCACGGGTGAGCATTCGCGTTACTAAATTTGCACTTCATTTAACTGTTATCAACAAAGTTTATTGGTCTTGAACAAATTGTAAATGA
Organism: Platygaster orseoliae; assembly: GCA_030522825.1. NCBI lineage: Eukaryota > Metazoa > Arthropoda > Insecta > Hymenoptera > Platygastridae > Platygaster > Platygaster orseoliae. The sequence continues at coordinate 4,122 of JAPYZL010055855.1, read as the reverse complement.
AAAGTCATTCATTAAAGGTGTTTTAAAAGTTCAAAACGTGGAAAAAAAATTTTTTCTCAGTTTTTAGCAATAATTATCCTTGTCATACATTATCATACATTTAATCATATAATTCAATCACACAAATCATACGATTCATACATAATCACAACTTTGTTTGATATTTACTTATAAAGCAATATAAAAAACGCAATAACAACATTTCAGAAATTGATTATTTTCAAAGTAATAGTTTGTTAATTGTTTAATTTACAAGATAAATGAATGAATAAACTGAAAAAGACCAAACTTAAATTACACAATTTTTTTTTTAATTTTATCAGATGAATATGAAAAATATTAAAATAGCTATTTTCGTGACTGTGAGTAAGAAGTTGATTTTAGTGAAGACGAGATTTGTTAGGCGAGGCGAAGCCGAGTTGTAAAATCATCTGAGCCTAAATCAGTCGATTTGCTCACAGACTATTGCTCACAGGCACGAAAATAACTATTTTGAGTGATCAAATACGAAAATTTCGACTAAAATATTTGTTGTGAGTAAAAAACAGGTAAGATCATAAAATGTTCAGATTTTCTATTCAAAATTTCGGTTTACGTTTGGTTTTATACTGAAAATATCTAAAAAAATACAAAAGTGGTTTACATATTACGTAACACTTTTTTGTGTTCGTGTCTTTGTCTTACTTATCTTGATTCATATTCTTGTCCTTGTTCAATCGCGTTCTGTAATATGTAGGCAACCAAAAGTACTAACGATAAAATGCAACAATTTATCTATTTATGTATTTATGCATGAAAGAACAGCGAAATATTTATGATAGGCAATAAATGTGATAAAATGAAAGCAAATTTTATGTTTTTTGTACATTTGTTTACATTTTATGCTCCTAATCAAAGTTTTTATAGAAAATGGCCATATGTTTTGCTAAGTTCTCTAACAGAAATGAACGTCGGTTGTCGGTTTTACATTGTTGTATCCAGAAAATGACCGTTCGACGTTCGTCGACATCAGCAGTGCAAATTTGAATGTGTCGACTTCAGTTGGTGAAAGGCTTCCAACGAATCATCTAGCTCTATGTTTTCCCCGTGCTCAAAATGTTTTTAATTTTCCTGAATGTCAGTAGTTGGCGCAAATTAAACCGCAAAGAAGCAGTACGTCGAATAGCATAATATTTCAACTGATTATTTATTTTGAAATGTAAACAGATTATTAATCTGCAGTCATGTGAAATGTCGAATAATTTATGGATAATTTTCAAGCTGCAAATTAAAGAAAATGACCAATATTATATGGCGAAACATGCATAAGTGAATATTTTTTATGGTCAAAAATAGTTGAAAATATTTAGGATTAAAAATGAAAAACCTTAGAATATTTACTAAAAATGTAAAATTGGCTGCCCTGGTAATATGTGAACGACCCAAACATAAATTTCGGTAATTTGTAAATTATTTGTATATACTACAGCACAGCTTTGAAATAGAATCGATTTTTCGTTAATTTTAACGAGAAACATGAAATGAAATAAATGAGAAAAAAACCTTGATTCTGAACTTTGTCTTTGTTTTACTGTAAAAAATGCAATGGAATTTTCATAAACTAATTTGAAACGAAAATTGAGCACTTGGAGGTCTATTTATATGGAATTTTCCTTATTTTAGAAACAATATCTTCATTACTGTTTCTACCCGATCGCGACTTTGGTCAATATACGAGAACAATGTAGATTCATTGATTTATCAGCAGGTCCGAAAATCCTCAGACGGCTGTTAATTGTGTAACTCGTTAGTCGATAAATTGACGTCGAGTTATCAATTTAGTTTGAAAAATAATTAACTTGAATTACAAATCCCGAAAAATCATTTTTTTGTTTGATTATATTTCCGAAAATAATCATTTTTTGTATAATTGAAACGGTTACTTTTGGTAATTTGATAATGGATAAATGAATTTCAAAAGTGTGTAAATTTTGTAGAAAATAATGATAAAAGTTGAAATTTGTGGGTGAGCATCCGCGGTAATAAAAGAACGAAAAACACGCGATTTTCTGCTGCAGATTACTCCACTCTGTTCTCGCATCTACAACAAATACAAGGTAATGCCGAAGTTCGGCTCGCGTTCGTGCAGGATGTTGTCAAGGAATCCCAACGCTTCAAGAGGCACAAATTAGCGACGTTGCTGGAAGATTACTCGAAAAACGTTAAAGAGGATGGCCGATTAACGTCAAATTACAACTTAAATCACAACGGCTCGACGAGGATAAGCTAAAGGAAGTAACAAAAGGAAATATAAATTCTTTGTAAATAGTGGAGGTACCATATCACAAAAAAAAAATTATTGAAAGGCGTTGAAGCGAAAAAATTATTTGAGTTAAAGGAAATATTGCATAAATGTTTATTACAAAAAAAAAATTTTTTTTTAAGTCAAAGATTTTTGTATTCGATAGTCGAAATGTCTTTCAAGAAATGCAAAATTTGATTTGAAGTCAATTTTATTTTCGGATGAATGGTATCAGTTTTCTTTGTAAATATTTTATTTTTCTTTGGTTTTTTACACTATTTAGAAGGTTTTGTTTTCTTTTGTCATTTAAAGAATCACGATAATGAAAAATAAATGCTCTTTTCTGCAAAAAAAAAGGGGGGGAAATAAACTGTAACTCAATTGATTAATCGAGATTCGTTGTAATTGTTGTTAATCCCGATACAGATTGTTCGTTTTTTTTATTTGAAAATCCAAAAATGTGGCCCATTTCAAAGATGGAAAAATAATTTATCAATTGAACTGAATATTTCTTAAGTAGGCATACAAAAATTGTTGAACATTTTTCGTTACGATTGAATATTCAAGCTGGTTCGAAGGGATTTCTTCAATTGTTGTTGAACTTGCGAAAAAAAAATGAAAAATATATTTCTACGGAGCATGGTATTTACGAATAAACACCCAAGTTTGTGATGTTTGTGGTTTTCCAGATGTGTGAACATCTCTCGAAGAGTAAGAAAAAAACATTGGAAAAACTTTTAAGTGGACTGTTCAGTTGACATTTTTGTTTATTAAAAATTTATAAAAATGTTTCTTCTGCTTAACATGAACATGATTTGTCCGGACTTGAATGGAATAATGTAATGCGAGTCAACATTTTTTAAAACAGTGTTGGAAAAAAATAAAAATATTCTTACAAATGTAATGTGGAGCTATTAAATTTTTAGATGTTTCTTCATAACTTTGAAATCACATTAATAGATATTTCAAAGTATATCTTTCAATCACAGAAAGTTTCTGATAATTACCAGAAATTCGTCATTGAAACATCAGCCAACGAAATTACTAAGAATTAAGAAAAAGATTATGCTCTTATACACTCGATAATTTGTAATGAAAATGTGAATAAAAATAATTGTATGTATTAAAATTGTCTTGATTATTGAAGATCGAAATGAATCTCAAAATATTAATGTACAAAATTTCGAGTCATTGGATTTAGCGTTCCAAAATCTAAACTTGGAAAAGTTTTAAAAAACTGACATACTTTTTAAAAATCTTTCCACATTTTTCTAAAATGTGAATTTTGAGTTTTTCTTCACTCGAGTTTTCGAATTTATATGTTACTCATTCAAAAACTGTATTTCTAGGTTTTAATTTTTCGATTGACATTTTTTTCTGCTTTAAAAAACGTAAATTAATGTCACCCTTAACCAGAACATAAAAAATTTATTATTATTTTCGCTAATGAGTAGTGAAAAAAAAATCAGATGTTATCAATTATATCGTTGAATATTGATAAGTTGTAATGAACTATTCATCGCTGCTAAAAAACTTTTTTGAGTTCTCGCGTTTACATTCGAGAATTTTGGGAGTTTGATAATAATAATGAAACCAAGTTTCTGAAAACTCATAATCTGGTTAATTTGAAATTTCAGGGAAAATCGAGCAGAATTAAAAATATTCTACAATTAGTCTCAAATTTTATCATGTATAAATATTCAATATGCAAATATCTGGAACAGTTGAAAGTTTTAAAAAACTAATCACTTTTTTGATAATCGCTCCTTAGTAATGTAATTATGGTAAATTTCGATCCTTGGAGCCAATGTTGTTGAATTGAGGTAGATTAATGATATGAA
>JAPYZL010055847.1:0-16452 GCA_030522825.1 Platygaster orseoliae | reverse complement strand
AAATGCTGATTTTTTGCAAAATGAATCTTTGACTTACTTTTATGATAATTTACAGGGTGTCTATCGATCGGCTATTTTCAAATTCCCGGTCATTTCCCGGTTTTCTCCCGGTCAGTTTTGACCCATAAATTTTCGCGATCATAAGTAACAGCGACTGATATGGCAGAAAAAAAATTTTTTTGCGCGAAATTTGAAAATTTATCTTTTTTTTTCACTAGAAATCTAGATTTTCCCGGTCATTTCCCGGTTTTTGCCGCTTTGAGCGAATTCCCGGTTTCCCGGTCGAGTAGACACCCTGAGTATTTATATAGAATTTTATAAACGTTTTTTGTAGGGATGTTAAAAGTATCAATAAGTATCGATACTTATCGATACATTTTTTTAATGATGCATATCGATACTTTCTGAACTTAATGATATTTATTGATAACGATACAAAGTCAAGAAAGGAAAGAAGCAATTTTAAGGCGAGGGGTTCACTTACACCTTCGCGTCTCCCTTCCTCTCACGCGCTTTCTATTCTCTGCGTCTTTCTCGCACCTTAACAGCAATCTCCTCGCCTTAAGGTAGTAGAGTTACCTCAGTATCTCAGTAAGGTATGAAGTTGATCGTTTGAAATTGAAGTTGTTGCTAATGGCCGCCATATATATAGTGTGAAGTGCATAAGCAGTCCTTTAGCGCTAACGGAAACCTTTTGTGATTAGCGATCGCCTTGACCCTGTTGCAGGTCAGTTTCCTTTAGCGCTTAAGAACTGCTTATGCACTTTTTCCTTAAATTATTTCAAGAGACACACGCTATATATATACGGTTTTCATGTTTTACTATCCGCAACTTCACCTCATGATTGTTTATTGCGTTTTCTAACAAAATCGGTAGTGAAAACCAATTATTTTTATTTAGTATCATTTCTTGGGATAGCGTCGTCAGTTGTGTGCTTTTTTTTGAAAATTCATCGAAGCATTTCAATTCTACAAAGGAATAAGTACAAGTGCCCATAAAAAGCAATGCATTTAAAAAAATTTTTTTCTGAAAAACTAAATAGACGATTTTTATAATATTTTGTGTGAAACCTAATGAGGCTTGAAAGATTTTCCTCGCAAAGTTTCAAAGAATTCTGTCGACAACTTTTTTAGGTAACTACTACCTTAAGTTGAGTCTTAACTGATGTTTTACATTATCGAAAAATCTGATTACAAAGTTATTATTCAAATTCGAGAATCGAATTCACGGAATTTTATACAGGGTGTACCAAAATTCCCGTACCCAAAAGAAATCCAATATTCCTTTGTGAATTTCAAGTCGAAAAGTCCTTTGCCACTTTTTACAAGACTCAAAATTAAGAAAGTTATTCAAGTTTGAAATTTAAACAATAAATCCGCTTTTTCGACAAGTGGGGATGAAAATCGCGAACCAAACTCTAACCGAATTGTCTCATATTTTTCTGAGTCAAAAAGTTCTTTGCCACTTTTCACATAACTCAAAACCAAAAAAGATATTCAAGTTGGAAATCTAAGGAATCTGATTGGTTGAAACTTCTAACTCGAATATCTTTTTTGATTTTGAGTTTTGCGAAAAGTTACAAAGGACTTTTCGATTCAGAAAAATATGAAGAAAATTTAAGTAAATTTTGGTACGTGGTTTTTATCCCCACTCCTTGTAAGAACTAGTTTCTTGTTTTAATTTCAACCTTGAATAACGTTTTTAATTTTGAGTTTTGTAAAATAAGTGGCAAAGGCTTTTCGACTTGAAATTCAAAAAGGAATATTAAATTACTTTTTGGTACGCGGATTTTGTTACACCCTTATTTGTTTTTTTCTACATTTATTGAAATTTCATTTTATTTTATTTTTTTTTTTTTTCGATTTACTTAAAATTCAATATATGTAACACGATTTTTGAGAAAATGTACCTTAGGGCATTTATAGGCACATTATCTGTTTTAATGGCATTGGAAAGTAGGCCTAAACGATTTGTACCCTAAATTTTCTCAAATCACGTTACATATGTATAAAATTGTTATATTATTTCATCATTCATACTGTTATTATTCTATAAATTTATTTATTATTTTTCTACATTGAAATGTACATTAAAAGTGCAAGTTACGGTTATTCTTATTATTCACTTAAGTTTTCTCTAGATATGAAATCGATATACTTTCAGTAGAAAAAAGAGCCCGAGTGGCTATCTTCTTTTTGAAGTGGTAGAGAGGGTTATTGATACTTACTGATACACGTATCGATACATATCGATACATTGGCAACAGTTATCGATAAGTATCTATACATTGGCAACAGTTATCGATAAGTATCTATATATTTTTTTATCGATATTTAACATCCCTAGTTTTTTGAGAGTTCGATGGTCCAGAATTCCAAGTTTTATAAATCGTACATATTTTTCAGATTTTTCAGAAAACAGCTCTTTCATAGAATTCCAATACTTTTAGTATTTTTTCATTATGTTTATGGTTCGAAATACTTTTTGGAATTTTTATAATCTTCTGTCTAAATATCTACAATTCAAAACTTCAGAATTACAAGTTTTTCAGATTTTCAACATTTTCGTATATTTGTTTTTTTTTTTTTTTAATCACTATGTTAAAAAAATTTATCAAATTTATTTTTTCTACGTTATCTTAGCCAAACATTTATAATTATAATTCTTCCAAAACCAGAATTGCTGTTATTTTTGAGTTAGTGAAATTAAGAATCCTGGATTCTATTTAAATTTGAGAACAAACGCGACACCATTTGTGCATGGAGAGAAATGGTTTGGTTACAGCAACCATAGATTTAGTAAAATATGGACCAACAAAATTTTTGGCTACTACAACCAAAGCTTTTGTTATAGCAACTAATGCTTAATTTGCATGACTGATCATTAAGTTAAGTACCCAAAACTTTGGTGGGCTCGTATTTTACTAAATTAATCAATAGTTGCTGTAACCAAAAATTTCTTTCCGTGTGATATCCTCTAGATTTCAGTAGGTGCATTTTTGATAATTTTCACCTATTTCCACTATTTTATAATTTCATTAATTACTTCATTTTCCAAAATTATTACTATTAACTCAACGCATTATTTTATTACTGTTCATATTTCATTGATTTTCAAGTTCGTTATTCCTACTGTTTTTTTTTATGAAATGATATTTAATTTTACCCAAATTTTAATTTTCAACCCCCCCCCCCTACTTAGGCGCCTGATTTTCGTTTATTTCTCAAACGTTTGGAACTTCAGGCAAATTAATAAAATTCACTCGTACCTTGTAATGATCTTGCGCTTGCTCCCATTGCTCTTCAGTAATATCCAAAGAGCCAAAAGTTTGCCTGGCATACTGCATAAGTCCAGGATCATTTCGCGAGATCTTGGTCAACATGGGAGTTGTCGATTTGCTGGTGCCAGCTTTCAGTGGCAGAACGTTGCCAGGAATTTGGACAATTGGATTTATTATAGGTACTTGTCCTGGCTGCTGCTGATTCATAACTGAAGCCTCAATTGGCAAGATTTTAACCTTGTTGTCGGGATCTCCCCATCGACTGCGTCTTTTTCTTTTGCGCTCTTCTTTGCTTTCAACTGTTAATAGGCAAAAACCATGTTCTCCATTGAAAAACCAAAAAAGATATTTAAGTTTGAAATCTGAGAAATCTGATTGGTTGAAACTTCTAACTCGAATATCTTTTTGATTTTGAGTTTTACGAAAAGTGGCAAAGGGCTTTTCGACTCAGAAAAATATGAAAAAATATAACTAAATTTTGGTACGTTTTTTTTATCCCCACTTTTCGTAAGAGCACGTTTACTGTTTGAATTTCAAACTTAAATAACTTTTTTGATTTTGAGTTTTGTAAAAAGTGACAAAGGACTTTTCGACTTAAAATTCGAAAAGGAATATCAGATTTCTTTTTTGTACAGGGAGATTGTTACACCCTGTATAGTATTTATTACCATTCGTTTGATGATTCTGGACAAGCTTATCCCCATCGTCGTTGTCACTGAAAGCCTCTTCAGGACAGTAAAGCTCAGCTCCGCTGTTACTCGCTCTTTTCGCAGCTACGCCGGCGGCGTTGGCAAAACCGGATTTCTCAGCGCGAAATTTCGACACCAGTCCTCGGTATTGCAGGTACGCTGCACTTTGCTTTTGGTGCAGAAACCTTGATTAAAACAATACTTAAAAATCTGCCATATAATATTCAATTCCTATCCAAGTTAATGACAAACTCGACTGTCAATAACAATTTTATCATCAGTCATCGTCATTGTCACCGTCACATGAGTCTCGGTTATTTCTGTGTTCTTCGTATTGAAAACTCAGAATACAACATTCTTGCAAAAACACTAGAAACGTTTTAAGAGCAATTTTAAGCATAATTTCATATTAATAACAGTCATTAGAATATGCATAATCATCATTATCATCATCGTAGACACAGTGCTGAAAAAAATATAAAAAATTACCATAAGTTGGGATTCTGGGTGTTCTTTTCACGGGCTTCTTGTTCTACTTCGTCCCCGAATTCGGCTACCATTTTCGCAAGTTGTTGCGCTTCTGTAAAGCATACTTACAAGTATTCATTATTATCTTATATTTTTTCCCAATCACGTTTTTGCATCAGAGTGCATTAAAAATCCTATTAGATTCATAAAATATTGCAAGTAATACTTATTGTTCATTATTACTAAATATAAATAATATTGTTAATAAAGTCATAGAATAATATTATATGTCAAAGTATGACTTTTTAATGCACTTTATGGGTACAATATGTCAATAAATATGGTGGTTCACTGTGCAATAGTGAAAATGAGGCGAATTCTCGAAATTTTGCTAACAATCCTAGAACATCAAATAACAAATTTTCCAAACTAAAAAACAAATATCGACTTACCTTGTTGCTCGCAAGTTCGCATTAAACCGACACTACTCGGTGGAGGTTGCACTGGAGGTGGCAACAGGACATTCGATACCGAAGGTGGTGGGGGTGGCGGTGGTCCCAGGGCAGACATAGGAACCGGCTGCTGTTGACTTGGAGCGATAGTCGGGTAACTCGTGGATAAGAGCGGCTGCGGTGGTTGACACTGAGCGCTGTTCTGCATAACATTCGGCGGCGGGACGTTCAAATTCGGAGGAGGCACAGAGCTCATGACTCTCGCAGTAGGCGGGGGACGAGAGGGAAGCACCACTGCCGTCGTGGCTGTTGCGGGTGGTCCTCCAGCCACGGAGACCATAATCGTCGTCGTTTGACCCGGAGCTGGCGGTGGCAACGACGGTCGCATCTGCGACAAAACGTTCGGCGGTGGCATGTTTGTCGGCATAAGGTTTTGTATGTCGACTGGTGGCGGCAAACCTGAAAAAATAAAGTTATTTTGATTATTGTTTTATTAATATTGCCTCAAGATTGCAGACATATTGCAAGTGAAATATTACATCTTGCAGGAAGACTGCAAAAACGTTGCTGCAATATGAAAATGTCTCTCATAATTGCATTCACAATGTTGCATACATACTTCAGCAATATTCCAGTAATGTTGCAGCAACGTTTTTGTAACATTTAGTAACATTTCAATCTTACTGCAATATTAATGAAACATTACAAGAGCAACGTTTCAAAGAAAAGATCTCATTAACATTGCAGTAACATTCCATATAGGTACAATCTTGTAGAGATAATATTACTGGTACATTATAGATGAAATTATGAGTAGTATTAACATTTGAATTTTGCAACAGTATTGATGAAACATTAAAAAAGCAACATTTCAAGTGAAATATTACATATTGCAGTAACGTTGCAGGAATCTTGCAAGAAGACTGCAAAAACGTTGTTGCAATATGAAAATTTCCTCATTATTGCATTTGCAATGATACGTACATATTTCAGCAATATTCCAGTAATGATGCAGCAACGTTTTAGTAATATTTAGTAATATTTCAATCTTGCTGCAATATTAATGAAACATTACAAGAGCAACGTTGCAAAGAAAAGATCTCATTAACATTGCATTAACATTCTATATACAATCTTGTAGAGATTATATTACTGGTACATTACAGATGAAATTATGAGTAATATTAACATTTGAATTTTGCAACAATATTGATGAAACATTACAAAAGCAACATTTCAATTTCAATTTCAATAATTTATAAAATTTACACATTGGAAAATTCATAAAGCTAATTATAAACAATTGTTAATTCGAGGAAGTAAACTTTTGTGTTTCTATAATTTATTCTTTTTCAGTATTTTAATTTATTTTAGAAATTTCCTACTGATTGAGGTTATTTAAAAAATCTTTGAAAACACACTTAAAAAAAACAACAAAAACATTAGATATATCTAGAATCATAAATGTTAAAATACCTAATTGTTTGTATAAATATAAAAATGAAATAGAAAATAACAGAACTCTCAGATTTTATATAATAAATAATAAAAAATTATTTGTTTGTAAAAATTGATAATTTTTAAGATGTAATTTCAAAAATTTACACATTATAAAATTCATGAAATTCATTAAAAACAGTTATTATTTCGAGGAAATAAAATTTTAAATGTTCGATAACTTATTGTTCTTGAGATTTTATTTAATTTTGGAAATTTCCCATTTATAAAGTATATTAAAAAATCTTTGAAGACACGCTTTTAAAAAACAACAAAAACATAAGATATATCTAGAATCAGATATGTTAAAATACCTAATTCTTTGTTAAAACATAGAAATGAACTAGAAAATACCAAAACTCTGAAATTTGTTATAATAAACAATAAAAAATTAATTGTTCGTAAAAATTGACAACTTTTAAGATATAATTTCAAAAATTTACACATTGTAAAATTCATAAAGCTTATTACAAACAATTATTAACTCGAAGAAGTAAAATTTTTTGTTTCTATAATTTATTGTTTTTCAGTATTTTAATTTATTCTGGAAATTTCATATTCATTTTAATTATTGAATAAAATCTTTAAATACACGCTTTCAAAAAAAAAAAAATAAAACATTAGATACACATATTTAAAATCATAAATTCTAAAATACATAATTGTTTGTTCAAATGTAAAAATAAACTAGAAAATACATGTTACACATTTAAATATAGGAATAATATATTTAAAATAATAAAAAAATAAGTATTCAATCTCGGAGTCAAATTGCATTATTTTATTAATCCATCTGTTATCACCTAACGTTAAATTCAGAATAATCATGAATTTAATTAGGTCAAACTTGAGATTTTAGTCAAAGGCAAAGCCCGAAAAAATATTTACGAGTTTTCTTAGATGTGTCTCTATATTATTCTTTAAAATCTTTAAAAAAATTAAAAATTTTTAGAACAGTTTGATCTCTAGAGCATCGAATTTCAGAAAGCTATATGAAAATTCATAATATCAGGAAACTCATTAAGTTGTATAAATATTAAGGAAATACAAAAAAACATATTAGAAAATTACAAAATCTAGTCCCCTTTACAAATATGGATATAAACATTGTTTGACCCTGGACTACAAAATTCATATAACTTTGAAACACTGAAACTCGTTAAATTAAAAAATCTTCCAACCAGGTCGTCAAAGATTAAAAATCATAAAATCCCAAAAGAAATATATATTTGCAGTATTTGCAGAATTTCTAAAATTTCTGTATTTTATGCTATTCATACAATTCTGTCGTATTTTTTGGTATTTTTTTTATAACTTGGAATTCCATAATTCGCTTGACAGATGTCTAGAATTCGATTCTAAGGTATTGATGTTTGCAAATATTGAATTCATGAATTAATATTATTGAAGCAAATAATCCAAAACTACCAATTTCAATACACTAATGATACAAAAAGCCAATAAACGAGAATTTCCGTTCTTGAAAAATGTTATAGCATTGCAATAGTTTGTACTAATTGGCAGTCGTCAACTGAAAGGAGTTTTTAAAATCTAGAAGTAAGTCGTATATTTTGAAAATTTCGCATTTAAAACTTCAAAATAGAAATTCAGAAACACACGCTTTTATATATATAAAAAAAAAATTAAAAGAAAGCATCATACACACACTAAAATAAATTTTGTATTATTAATAGTATAAATAAAATACAATTGAATGATATGTGTGAATTTGTGAACAAATATACCATATACGTGATATACTACTCTGTGACATGAATATATGCACAACAAACATACAATATAGAAATGCATATAAATACTCGCTCTGATGACGACACTTACATTTTTGAAGATGCTGCGCTTGCTGAAGACTTGGCGGTGGAACGTTGGTATTAGGCATCGAGGGTGGCTGGCAAAGAAGATGAGGTGGCGGAGGTGCCATGGTCATCGACCGAGGATGATTGCCATCCATTCCTGGGAAACCGTTACCACTACCCAGGTTGTTCATCGACATTCTCTGCCCCATGTTAGGATGATGATTCACATGACCAGGATGTTGTACGAGATGAGGTCTCATGCCCATATTGGGCATGAGCTGAGGCTGCATTATCGGCTGCGACATGAGCGCAGGAATGACAGAGGGGCCTGGTGCAAAGGAAGAAGGCTGTTGCTGGCTGAAAGGTGGCGCTTGTTGAGGAGCGTTGCTCATTGTTGGCACTTGCTGGTGACGATAGTTTTGATGGGAACCAAGGCTATTCCCAGCTGAAGACTTCGAGTTGAAATTCTTATACGATTGCTGGCGCGCAGGGGAAGGGCTCCTGCTTCTGGAGGATGAACGGGAGCGAGAGCGTCGCTGCTCGTCGCTATCAGCTCTGCTCCAGCGTTGTCGTCGTTGGCGTTGGCCATGCTTCTCCCAATCTCGTTTCTGGGCATTCTTATCTTCCTCTTTCGCCTCCTCTTTATCCAGCTGCTGGTGATGGTTGTCCCACCTTGTTCGCTCGAAATTGTCCGCTTCACGTTTCTCTTGGTTCTTGGTAACTGATGCAGGAGGATCACTTGTTTTGTTGTTTGCAATCTTTTTGAACTGGTCGAGGAAGCTTCCATCATTGACAAAGACGTTACCAGCTGCTGATGACGATAGACTTGCCTTCTCCTCTGCTTTCCTGGAATTCGCAACAAATTACATTACATGTCTTATCTTGTTATCGGTCCTATTTTATTTTCAAAGAATTTTTGAAAATTATAAGAAACTATAGGGAGTGTATATAAATTTCTATGAAAATATCAGAAAGTCATTAAAATTGAATGAATCCTGGAAAAATATGTTTAAGATACTGTTTTCTGCTAAATCTACTTAAGGGGAGAAATCTATGTAATAAACGGCTGAAAAATTACCTATATTTGTATTTTTTTTCACTAAGAAAAAGATGGTTGATTGCTACTACATTTTTAAATGTTCGTGATTTATTATTCAAGGACAATTAGTAATTTTTTCATAAAAAAAAATTGACAAATAACGGAAATATTGTATTGTAACTTATCAGTGGTCTGAAGTGATATTCCAAAACTGAGGGCGTTCCATTTATCTGAAATGTATTTTCTCAAACGTTACTTAATGAATGAAATCGCGCCTTGAATGAATTCGTTTTATGCATTTACACTTTTTTCAAAAATGCCAGGCCAAAAATGAGAATTTTCGATTTCAGCTGATTGTTTTTTCCTTGTTTTGTTTAAAAAAAGTTGATTTTTGCAACAATGCAAATTTGTTATTCCATTGAAGGCGCGATAAAAAGGTTTTTGAACTAACTCAAAAAATTTCATGAAAATTTATCGCTCAGTTTCCAAGCAATATCTCCACCATTTTTCAATTTTTTTATTTGAAAAAATTACCGATTGTACCTAAATAATAATTATTAAACCTAAAAAAATTTATTAACAATCAGCTATATTTTTGTTGAAGAAAAAAATACAAATATATATGGGCAGTTTTTTTTCGTTTACATAGACTTCCCCCCTTAAATACTAAAAAAACGAATAAACTTCGAATTCTTAAACGTTAAATTCTGATATCCGAATAAGAGTCATTCACAAAACTATAAAATTGTACAACGTTTTGTAAATGTTAAAAACTACGAAAAAAACTCGAAATCTATAAATGCGCTGAACTATGCAGATAAAGTTTTCTCGAAAATCTATTTAAAAATCCATGAAAATGTCAGAAATTCCTCCGTATTGTATAAATACTGCAAAATACGAAAAATGCCAAAATTATTAGAAACCTATCAAGGCACTGTCTTCTAAAAAATCTTTTTCGAAATAATAAAAATCTATGAAATTCTGAAGTTCACACCATCGAATTCTAAAACCATACAAAAACTGACAACACTTACACAATATTTATTACTCATTTAAAACGTTTTTCTTTGCATTAAAATTTTTTTATAATATCCATCGAAATCGATGAGATACGTATTTTTCTTTTTACTCTTTTGGCTTTCACGATTTAGCGCCTCGGCTTCGCCTCGCCTTAAAAAATCTCGTCTTCACCAAAATCGACTTCTTGCTCACAGGCACAAAATTAGCCAATATTTCAATTATTTAAATAATATTTAAATATTACTATTCACGTATATAATCATTATTAATTATACTAGCATCAATAGTACGAGTGTAAACATTTTTTCGATTTCAATGCTTTATAATTCCAATGTTCTATACATCCCAAGTATTTGTTTCAATTTTAGTATTTTTTCAGTGATTGTGCAATAATTCAAAATTAATTAAACTCTCTTTTCAGCTAAATAGAAATGATAAATAATAAAATTGCAAAGAAAAATAAGTGTTGTTTTTTTATAGTCATTTTTGTAATAGTAAGTATGATTATCAAGTTCTAATGCGTAGGTGCACGTTTTTTTCTCGACCATGCCCCTCATTTGGGCCACATTTTCCAACGCATTCTTCAACCATTGTCATAACGTACTTTTATCGCGTATCAGGAAAACCAAACAGATCGAATTTTCAATCGCGTTGTTTACATTTTGTATTTCGATCTGAACCTTCAGCAGCGAAATCAGTTTCGAACTTTGGCTCGTTTGAAATTCGAGAAATACCGGCGAACGAGCGAAAGGGAAAATTATACGGGCAGGGTAGAGTTGCTCGGAGTGAAAGATACATAAAATTGGCGAATGTTTTTCGAGTGAAACGAGTGACAAATGTAATTATGAAGTGAAAGTTTTTGGAGTGTTTCGGGAAATATTTTCGCTGCTAAAAAGTTGTTTTGCGATAATCATTTGCCATAGAAAGAGTTGAACCTACATTATTAGGCTAATTTTTACAAGTGCAAAAAAGTTTTCCAAAATGGCATCGGGATATCAAAATACTCAGCACTTAAAGAATAATCTGGACCAAAATCTATATGAGAGCGATAGTTTTTGGGTAAGTATAAACAATATTAATTATCAATACCTTGTATAAAAATGGGTTCTTGGGAGAACTTGATCAGTTGATATATAAAAATTCATAATAACCATTGCATTTTTGTGATAGTAATGTCTTTGAAGTTCCATACGTTTGAAAATAAACAAAAAAAAATTGTTCTATTATTCCTAATTTCCTAGTAATAGAATTACTTCATAATTATTGATATTTAACAAATATTATTTTTCGTTTTACATTATTTTTAATTTTAATCATGAGTGGAAATAAAAATAAATTTTTTTTCGTTTTCGTTTATTTCATAAGCTTTTCGAACTTCAGGCATATTGATAATAATGCAACATGGACATTTTTTTAAGAATATAAATAGTTTTGTACTAATTTCTTTTATTAGTATATTGGTTAGCCTGGATTTTCAAATTATAATTTTCACATTTTTGATTTACTGCCAGTTTTTTTATGAGTGTATTATTCGAATACTTGAATGCACCATATTGATATTCTGAGTTATTTTCATATTTTAACAAACAATACGGTATTTTTTTGGTAATGACAAAAGTATATAAACCTGATGGATTATTATTATTATTTTTTTATTTTTCATTACAATATACTTTCAAATTTCCATAGGTTTTCATTTTTAATTTCCCAATGCAAAATTTATTCCAGTAGATGTATGATGCATTCTTTTAATTTTTTTTTTAATATATATAAGCGCGTCATTCTAAATTTCTATTTTAAATTTTCAAATGCAAACTTTTCAATGTACAACTATCTTCTAGATTTCAAAAACTCCTTTTACTAGACTGCCAATTCATACAAACTATTGAATGCTATAACATTGTTCAAGAATGTAAATTCTTGTTTATTGGTTTTTTGTATCATTGATGTATTGAAATTGGTAGGTTTGGGTTATTTGCTTCAATAATATTAATTCATGAATTCAATATTTGCAAACATCAATACTTTAGAATCAAATTCTAGGCATCTGTAAAGCGAATCACAGAATTCCAAGATATCTATAAAAATACCAAAAAATACGACAGAATTCCATGAACAGCATAAAATACAGAAATTTTAGGAATTCTTCAAATACTTGAAATATATATTTCTTTTGGAATTTTATGATTTTTTATCTTTGACGACTTGTTTGGTAATAAGATTTTTCAATTTAACGAATTTCAGTGTTTCAAAGTTATATGAATTTTTTAGTCCAGGGTCAAACAATTTTAATATACATATTTATAAAAAGGGCCAAGATTTTGTAATTTTCCAATATTTTTTTTTGTATTTCCTTATTATTTATACAACTTAATGAGTTTCCTGATATTATGAATTTTTATATAGCTTCCTATATAAAATCAATCAAACTGTTATACAAATTTTTAATATTTTTATAGATTTTTAAAAATATAATATAGAGACACATCTGAGAAAACTCCTAAATATTATTTTGATCTTTGCCCTTGACTAAAATCTTAACTTTAACCTAATTAACTTCACGATTATTCTGAATTTAACCTTAGGTATTAACAGATGGATTAATAGAATAATAGAATTTGACTCTGAGATTGAATACTTTTTATTACATTAATTTAAATATATTATTACAATATTTTGATGTGGGTAAGATTTATTTCTGGTTTATTTTTACACTTTAGCAAACAATTACGTATTTTAGCATTTATGATTCTAAATATGTGTATCTAATGTTTTTTTTTTTTTGAACATTTAGTTGATAATTATCATAAATACAAAATTTCCAAAATAAATTAAAATTCTGAAAAACAATAAATTTTAGAGACACAAAATTTTACTTTCCCAAGTTAAAAATTGTTTATAATAAGCTTAATGAATTTTCCAATGTTTAAATTTTTGAAAGTACATCTTAGAAATTGTAAATTTTTACAAACAAAAGTTTTTTATTATTTATCATATAAAATTTCAGAGTTCTGCTATTTTATAGTTCCTTTAATATTTTAACAAACAATTAAGTATTTTAACATTTATGATTCTAGATGTATTTAATATTTTTGTTGTTTTTTAGAAAGCGTATCTTCGAAGATTTTTTAAAATAATCTTAATAAATAGGAAATTTCCAAAATTAATTAAAATCTTAAGAACAATACACTATAAGAGACAAAAAATTTCACCTCCTTGAGTAAAAAATTATTTGTAATAATGTTCATGAATTTTCCAATGAGTAAATTTTTGAAATTACATCTTCAAAAATTGTCAATTTTTACAAAAAATTGATTTTTTATTAGTTATTTTTAGAAATTTGATTTGTTTTTTAAATTTCAGAGTTCTGCTACTTTCTAGTTCATTTTTATATTTTAACAATTGGGTATTTTAACATTTATGATTCTAGAGATATCTAATGTTTTTGTTGTTTCTTGAGAGCGTGCCTTCAAAGATTTTTTAAATAATCTTAATAAATAATAAATTTCCAAAACGGATTTCAATTTTAAGAACGATAAATTCAAGAACACCCAAAATTGTACTTCCTATAATTAACAATTGTTTATAATATAATAAAAATATTTTTAAATTATTATTTAATAAAGAAAATGAACACAATATATTACTTATATATTCATTATTAACTGGCTTAATATTTTTATCTATTCATATTATAATATAAATAATTATTACAATTATTAAAGTAAAAAATCATGAATTCACCAATTAGGAAGTTTTTTAAATTACATTTTAAAAATTGTCAGTTTTTCAAATAATTAATTTTTCAATAATTAAAAAAAAATTCAGATTTAGATTTTTTTAGAAATCGGACAGGGACGGTCAATTCCCGATTAAAAATAAATCTTGGCATATTGTCCAATATTGTCCCAATATTTACATATCTTGTCAATGTTGGCACTGTATTGGTTTATTGCCACAATATTACCACATTACTGTCACTATACTGTCACAGTACTGTCACAATATTGTCACAATACTGAATTGCCAATATTGCCCAATACATAGACGACATTGTCACAATACTGCCCCGAGCAAACATTTTTAACCAGGTTATTATTATCTAATGGCGATTTCGAGTGGCGTTTTCAGAGCGTTTCTCCATGTGTTACACAGAGACAAAAGTGCTCTGAAATCGATCCGAGAGTCAGAGCAGATTCTTTCGTTGGTGAGAAAGAGATAGGTAGTGCTCTGGATCGCTTTCGGAGCACTTTTGTCTCTTTCTTACACACGGAAAAATGCTCGAGAGCACTTTGAGAACAGCCACTTGAAAATGCCATAAATGATCTGACAGGGACATGGGCAGGGAAAGATAATTTATGTCATTGTGATTTCCCTGCCAGGGAATCCCTTTTCCCTGCCAGGGATTCGTCCGAATATCCACGTCCATTTTAGTATTAATGATCCTAGATATATCTAATGTTTTTTTTTCTTTTAAAGCATGTATCGAAAAAATTTTTTTAACAATCTAAATAAATTAAAATATCAAAGAACAAGTTAAAAAAACACCTAAAATTTCACTTCCTTTAGTTAAAAATTATTTACAATAAGCTTCATGAATTTCCGAATGTTAAAATTTTTCAAATTTCATCCTAAAAACTTTCAATATTCACAAATTATTATTATTATTATAAAATAATGTTTTTAAAAATAAAATATTTAAATATAAAATAATTCACATATTATGACTTAATATAAAAAATTTTAGTCTTACAATTGTAAATTTCACAATCTCCAACTTTACTTTTTTTCTTCAATTCTAAAATAATTTAATCACACCTACAATTTTCTTGAACATTTTATCTTGATTTCAAAATTAGTTCAGAATTCGCAATTGCCAAACTTTATACTTGACTATACTAGCACATAATATACAAATTTACCCGATGACCTTGGTGGTGTTCGTAGTATTAGAATTGATAGAAGAAAGCGGTGTCGCCGATGCCGACGAAGCAGTCGTGTTCGTAACACTGTCCCTGGGCAAAGAAGACGAAGCCACGTTCCTCGAAGATGTTTCAGTATGAGAAACAATCAACTTGACCGATTTCGCGGCTGCCTTTTGCTGTTGTGCCTCAAGTTTCGCCATGATCTCCATTTTTTTCTGCTGAATTATCTGCTCCTGCTTGTTCATTTGAGCAAAGCGTTCATTTCTCGATGTTTTCGAGACGAAAGGGTCCGAACCCCGCAACCCGCGATACGCCATTCTTCACAGTTTTTTACAATGCTCAGAGAACCAGTTTTACAAAAGGAATTAGCAGATTTGGGTTATGTAAACAAACTTCTTCTAACCTATTTCACAGTTTTGTCAAATGGGTAAATATGATTAATGGATTTTTTCAGATTTTTTTAATGATGGAAAAAACCTCAAGGGATTTTTGGGTCACAGGTCACAGCAGGTCAAACACAGTGACGCGTAAAAAATTGCGCTCAAATGCGCTATTTATTATCCCTTCCACTAGGAAAAGTGCATTCGCGCATGCGTGAATGTTGAGCTGTCAATCTTCGTTCCTTGTCTAGCGCTTGATCGAACATTGTCTGTCCTTGTCTTTCGGCATCTTTCCCCTAGATTTAATGATATATGTAAAATCTAGGGGAAAGATACAAAAAAAAATCATTCATCATTGACAATGTGTGTACATCAATATAGAATTTTATCAAGGATTTATAATAAATAATTATCCTTCGAAAATTTTGGGTCTTGGAATTTTTTACCATTTTCTCACCTCATTAGTTTTTACTAATTAAAGGCTCAATTTCTAATCTGAATTTAAGGATTGGAAGCTTACCACTGCATGCTATAACAAGCGAAGAAATTATCTTGAAACTTATTTTTATTTTATTTTAAAACAATACATTCCTAACTACTCAAAGAAAAATAGCAATTTTCTTCCAATGAAATTTACCACACTACTATTACCACATTGGGTGCGTTCCAAAAGTCCGAAAGTTCGACATGAGTTCAACTTGCGCAGTTTTTTATCAGTACAAAATTCGTGCGCGAGTTGAACTCGAGTCCAACTTTCGGACTTTTGGAACGCACCCACTATAGTGTGGAAACAGTGCTGGGTAACGCGCTCGATCCCCCGCTGTTTCGCTCTTTTTCAAGCGCTCCTATAGGCCGAGAGCTGCCGTATCTTCCTAGCGTGTTGA
>JAPYZL010055837.1:0-10645 GCA_030522825.1 Platygaster orseoliae | reverse complement strand
AATATTTATTTGCTCATATCCAAATAAATATTTATTGATTGTCAATAAATCGTTCTCTCAGTGTCTGCAAGTTTCTCGATACAAACTCATCCAACGATTTAATTATATTTGAACCTCCAAAATGATTCAAATTTTTATCAACGTTGTATCTAGTCATTGCGTATCTTTTCTACTGTCATTATATTTTTTAGCGTCCCATTTCAAATGTATCTTCGATATATTATTTTTTGTCCTATTTACAAACTGTTTCTTTATATTGGTTTTTGACAACAGTAACTAGGTCAATAAAACATCGTCGATTTGCGTAATCTTCTGTATAATAGTCGAAATACTTGTGAATTAATAAATACTTTGAAAAAAATACGGGTTGGTAAAATATTAAATGGCACACAACAGAACTTTCGGTAACGAGGAAGGGATTGACCCTGGCGCAACTATTATTATCGTGAATGAGAGAGCGTCCACTTGTATCAACAAATCACTTCGTTTTCACTGATAGTTCAGCATCCCTCAAAGGTAATCGAATGATTTTTGGCGGTTTTCGGATAACCAGATATACATATTTTTCTTCTGACATAATCAACAAGACAAAAAGTAACTATGACCTTCAGAAAAATCCTTCTACAAAAAGTTAAAACAAAAAAAATTCCTAGATATTCTAAAATATTCGTAAATATTTTCCTTGCTGTTCAAAATGTCACAAATTGAGTTACAAAAATAGTAACTTGAAACCTTATAAAATCCTTCTAAAGACTTTTTAATAAGTGACCTTATAAAATCCTTATAAGTTAATGAAAATGTTATAAGGAGTTTTAAAATTTATAAGGTTACGAAATTTTATAAAATTTTTTCCTTGTAAAGATTTCATAAGGTCGCCTAATAAGGAATATTAATTTTTATAAAGATTTTATAAGATTGCCTTTAAAAAAATGAAAAATTTTATAATGAATTCAGATTTATAAAAGGATTTTATAAGGTTTATATAAGGTTTCAAGTTACTAGGGTCATTAAATTATTTTCGCAAATTTAGATAAAGACGGTTAAAAGGTCCGCAGTTTTGTCAAGCAGGAAGATGCGATATTTGAACTTGTTCTGCAGGATCAAAAATTTCGTTGAATTGGACTTTAATTTTGCGAAAAAGTGTTTTTTCATCACTCTAACCTCAAAACTGACATTTTGACGTGACTTTGAGGCTATCGTGATGAAAAATACAGTCCACACTCGTGAGGTATCGCCAATTTTGCCTCAGCCGATTTTATCCCTCGACTTCGTCTCGGGATAAAACCTTCGGCTTCGCCAAAATCGACGATAGCTCCCGAGTACGAAATCTACTATTTTATTATACTTCCTTTGATTTTCTAAAACCGGAAATGGCGAAAATTCCGACACTGCAGAAATAACAGCTATTCTATAGTATTTGATGTAGAAATAATAATAATTTTTTTTCAAAAAACAGTGACTCTCGATTTCTTGAACGAAATTCGTAATCAAGAGAAATTCAATAAAATGACGTTATTCTAAACAATTAAAATTAAAATCAAAATCGAAAATGGGATTAGTAAGATTAAAATCGTTGACAGTCGCGATTTTTATGGGACCATTTTTGTTACAAATATTTTTCATAGATTTCTAGTACTTTTGAAGAGTGCTATATAAATTTCTAGAATTCGGTGCTCTAGAATTCAAATTTCGATAGATTTTCAGAATTTCTAGATTCCTGTGAAAACTGCGTCTTCATAGTAGATCTTGAGTAATCTCGTTAATTTCTTGAATTTTCATATTTATTTGGTATATACAGTATAATTTTATTATATTTCTATGAATTACTCCATACATTTTTCAGAATTTATTCCTCTAGAATTCGAAGTTTTATAGATATCAAACATTTGTTGAAATTTTTTAGAAAACAGTACTTTTATAGATTTCTATTCTACTTGCAGTATTTATTCAGACTTTGTATGATTCGAAGATTTTCTGGTATTTTAATGCACTTCTATATACATTTCCAGAATTCGATGCTTCAGAATTCAAAAAATGAAAATTTTCAGCAGTTTAGTCGATTCTAATTTTTCTACAAAATATTGATTCGGTTAAAAAATTTTTTTTAATTTTTTTTAAAAACTATATTTTTCTAAATATGTATTTGATCGACATGTATGCCGATAAGCACTTTTTTTGGAATGGTGTTTAATTTTAAAGTCCTGAAAAGAGTAGGGAAAATTTTTTTAATATATACAGGGTGGTCCAGTTATACCGGATAATATTTTAACCAAATTTTTTAAATTTTTTTCATATTTTTCTGAATCGAAAAGTCCTCTGCCACTTTTCATAAAACTCAAAAACAAAAAAGTTATTCAAGTTTGAAATTTAAACAATAAAAACCGCAAACCAAACTTTACCCAAATTTTCTTCATATTTTTCTGAGTAAAAAAGTCCTTTGCCACTTTTAAATAAACTCAAAATCTAAAAAGATATTCGAGTTTGAAATTTGAGAAATCTGATTGGTCGAAACTACTAACTCGAATATCTTTTTTGATTTTGAGTTTTTTAAAAAGTGGCAAAGGACTTCTTTACTCAGAAAAATATGAAGAAAATTTGGGTAAAGTTTGGTACGTGGTTTTTATTCCCACTCCTCATGAAAGCGCGTTTATTGTTTAAATTTCAAACTTGAATAACTTTTTTGTTTTTGAGTTTTGTGAAAAGTAGCAGAGGACTTTTCGATTCAGAGAAATATGAAAAAAGTTTGGTTAAAATATTATCCGTTTAAACTGGACCACCCTGTATATCTGATACGACTTATTTTCGAATGAACTGCTTATTTCGAGAGTTCCTTAGAGGTTTAAAGTTTCGCGAATTTACGTGGAGAAAGTTCCTTAATTAATTTATTAAACGTGTCCAAAATGTACGGTTGGTATGATATTTTGGGCACGTTTTTCTTGGAAAATTACTTAATTATGTACCTCCGAAAACGTCGATATTTCATCAAGTATTGCTCCAACCAGCATTACTTTTTCCAAAAAACTTTATCAAACTATCCCCACTAACTTCTCCGCCGAAAGTTTTTTCAAACTTTAGTATTAATACTAGGAGAAAGTTAAATTAAAAAAAGGAAAGAAAAATTAAAACTACAATAACAATTTTAACAATTCTGTTTAAAAACAAGTTCTTCTGAAGCCAGGATTGTTATTATTTTAAGTTGATAAAATTCAGAACTCTGAATTGTCTTTAACTTTAAAAATTTACATGAAACCGTTCGACATTTTCAGAGCAAAATGCACTACAGCCAATGTATAATTATTTTAAGACAACTCGCAAGACCTTTTCTTTTCGTCCTTCTTTCTCTTAACTGGTTCCCGTTCTACTCGTCTCTCTCGCACTGCAATAGTTTGCGAGTAGCCTTAAATTGGCTTTAACTCATTTTAATTATTAGAGCATGATATTTTTATGTGTTCTATACATTTAAGTAAGTACATTTCCGATCATTTTCACTTATTTTTATAATTTAACATTAAAATTACTGATTTTCGATTTTAAAATAATTTTTCATGAAATTTTATTGAATTTGTTGTATTTTTGTTTTTTATTTATCTTTATTATTATTATTCTTTTCTTTTTATGTGAAACTATTGTTAGGCAATATTAAATATTTTAAAATTGTTAAAAACCAATTATGGTTGAAAAAAAATTCATAATATTTTGTTAATAAATGTTTATTCTTTTATTGGAATATACATGAAGAAAAATGCTAATTTCACAAATTTGGAATATACATGTAACCGCTTGCTTTGCTACACTGTTTGCTATGCGCGATTCGTGGAAATATTGTCCACTTGAGAAATGTGGCAGTGAAAATTAAAAATCACAGCAACGCAAAATAAAAAATATCATGATTAATATCATGATTAGTCGCAAAAATAAGCCTTATAAATTTTTTAAATCAGACCTTTATTTTGTTACAAAAAAAATTAAAATGTAAAAAACATTTTTGATTGAAAATCATGTTTTTATAAAACATGAAACGCGATTACTCGAACCCTAATTATTGAAAACGACTGAAGTTTTTTGCTATGTACTCTGAAAGTCCAAGCGGTAACAGCAGTTAAAGATTTTAAGTAAAAAACACGAATCGTAATTAATAATTGCATAAACAATCAATCCCGTACGAAAAGTATGTTCCGTAAACTTCGACCAGTGGTGAGCTCATCGAAGAAATTATATTTTATCGGAACTTTTTTTCTCACATTGTGCAATTGTCTTTGAAGAAATTTTTCCCGAAATTTAAGCAAAATCGGAGTGAAATTGCGGAATTGAGAGCTAATTGAAGCGAAAACGATTCGTCGCGCAATGCGATACCAATGAGCTCGCGCAAGTTCAGTGGAACTTTGTCCCTTGAAATTTCACGAAAATTTCTAGGAAATGTGCGCGACATTTCTTAGAAATGCTCATTTCTTGTAAACCTTTAAAACTGCTGTTTTTTGCGAGAGCCAGTTGAATGCAAAATCTCGAACCATCACCATCACTCTGCTAGAAAATTTCATCATTTTATTTTGAATTCGATTAAAGGCATTGTTTTTAATAACACAAAATCTATTAAAAGTTAAAAATGTATGAAGGCGGTAGTATTGAAACGGGCTGTAAAAAAAACGGAACACAGAAAATTGGCAGCGGAATGTGAATAAAAAATCCAAAAATGAGGTATTTATATTATATGTCGCGCACATTTCCTGGAAATTCTCGTGAAATTTTAAGGGACAAAGTTCCATTGAACTCGCGCGCGAGCTCATTGGTATCGCATCGCGCGGCGAATCGTTTTCGCTCAAACTCGCTCTCAGTTCCGCTATTTCACCTTCAAAGACAATTGCACAATGTGAGAAAAATAGCTCCGATAAAATATGATTTCTTCGATGAGCTCACCACTGGTCGAAGTTTACGGAACATACTTTTCATATACGGGATTGATTGTTCATTAAATTTTTAATAACAATTCGTGTTTTTAACTTAAAATCTTTAACTGTTATTATTTCTTGGACTTTTACCCTGGCGGCAGCTAAAAAACCAAACTGTAAAACGTCCAAATCTCTGAAAATCAAATCAACCAAGGTCAAGTAAAGCTAGAAATCATTCTATTGCAATCCAAAGATGTAAAAAAAATTTGTTAAACAATAAATAAAGCACTCTTATTCATAATACGGTATATAATAATAGTGCTTTATTTATTGTTTAACAAATTTTTGTGCATCTTTGGATTGCAATAGAATGATTTCTAGCTTTACTTGACCTCATTTGATTTTATTTTCAGAGATTTGGACGTTTTACAGTTTGGTTTTTTCAGAAAACTGAAAAAAAACGTAAAAAACCGAGCTTTGGTTTTTTACGGTTTTTAGCTGCCGCCAGGGGAAAGAGAGAGGTTTCTTTTATCATATTTCCCCGAGTAGAAAAAAGGAAAAGTATACATTAGTAACTTTAGTCTACCAGAGTATACCAAAGTCAACTAAAAGTTGATTTTGCGGAAAAAAGTATACCAACCGGTCTACCCAAGTATACTTATTGGCACAAATGCATACTCTTGGGTGATGAGTCTTTTGGTATACTTATTATTAAATAACAGTATACCGCAGTATACCAAAAGTAGATTTGGTATGCCAAGTCACCCAAAAGTATGCATTTGTGCCAATAAGTATACTTGGGGAGATCGATTAGTATACTTTCATCAACTTTGGTATACTCTGGGAGACTAAAGTTACTGATGTATACTTTTCGTTTTTTCTGCTCGGATCTTCAAAGTATAAACGTTGTGATTTTTTTTTTTCAAGAAAAGTCTGAAAAACTTGGAAATGAATGAAAACTGGGATAAATCTCAATGAGTGAGGAAAATTTTCTGAGAAGTCGGGAAAACATGAAATAGTTTGAAAAATTTTAAAAATCTGGGAAATAAAAAATCATTTATCATTTAAACGACCGTCAATAATCATTAATGATATATGACAGAAGAACCACGTCAAAAAACTTCAAGTTGTGCTTTTCGCGATATCAAAGAATATAATCACACTTTGATAAAGAATCAATATTGTGAACATAATCACATATTTATCTGTTTTACGACAAAAAACGCAAATTTTGTTTGGCTTTTTACTAATTTCGATACGGGCGAAAAATACGCGTCCTTACCGCTCGAAACATAAGCTACGATTGAAAAAAAAAAACATTCATTTCTATTCGAATAAGGTTCCCGAAAGCGAGTGCTGAGAAATTTATTTCGTTAAGGGGGTGTTACCGTTTAGAAGTTTGAAAAAATCGATTTTTTTTGGGTTTTATTGTACCTTATTCTATATACTTTCACCCCCTGAAGTCGTTTTTCAATCCGGTAACTCAGTACCCACTTTTTTCTTAGTTGAATGAAGTAATGTCAGGGCGCCGAAAACTGACTTTCCGCGCGCAAATGGGCATATTAAAAATGAAAAAAAAATTGAAAATTTTTTTTTCATCCAGAGCAAAAAACGGTGTTCTTGTTACTAGGAGGAAAAACAAGAGCAACTAGAGGTTTGTATCGCTGACTAGAGGTAGACCTCCGAAAATGATGAAAAGTCATGTCGGAACTGTAAACGCGTTTTTCTCGAAACCACATTTTTTGTGCTGGCCGATAACTTTTCTCAGCAGCTATGAGAGGTATCGACTTGAAATTTTGGAAAAATGTTCTACATAGTTTTCTTCGGATCATATACTTCGAGTTTTTCAAACATATTAATGTTTAGTATTTTTTCAAGCACTCTAAAAGTAAACAAAGGTGGCAAAAATGGACCATTTTTTTCGTATGGCCGCCATTTTGTTTCTAATCAACATTTTGACTAAAACTGTGGTACATGATCCGAGGAATCTAATGCAGAATAATAATTGCATATCGATTTCTGTTTCACATTACTGGTTCCCGAGATTTCTTATCGGACAGCAGTGAAAATCAGCGTGACAAGGTCATATTGACCGCTGAAAATTTGTACTTAGAAAATACATTTTTTTTACACAAAATGAGTTTTTGTACTTCAAATAATAAGGAACAACAAGCAAAAAACCAGAACGCTGTATGTTGCCTTGTAGCTGCAAAATAATTTTTTGAAAAACAGCCTAAAATCGGCCGCCTAAACGGTAACACCCGCTTAAAAAGTTCATTTCGTTGAAAAGGCGCGCAAATATGACGGTGATTCTAGGAAAAAGTTGAAATAGCGGCCGGTGCACCACGGCGCACTGTCGAGCGTGGCATCAGGGGGCCGGACGATGCAATGTTGGCTTTAGGGACTGGCACGGCATTTTTTTTTTTCGCGATATGAGATCAGCCGGATTTTTGAAAATTTTTTGACCCTTTTTGAATTTGGCAGTCACCTTTTGCAACTGATTTTGATTGACAGTCACCTAAATTCATAATTATCAATGTTTTTACTATGTTTACGCAAATTTTCATGCAATATAAGATCAGCCGGATTTTGAGTTCAAAAAACTCGATAAAAAATTTTTTAACTCATGAACGCAACCGATATTCGAGTTGGCCGTCACTAGATTTAATATTGTATATGTTTAAACAATATAATAGTATATATGTAGTAGAACCACTGAAAGTTATGTAGGGAAGGGGGGTGTCGGGGGTGGGGCAAAGCATATAAAAACCGGGAACTGACAGAATAACTTTTAGTGGTTCGACTATATTATGTAACGTTGAGCAAGTGTCGAATTTGGTGAAGACGAGGGTTCAGGCCTGAAGCGAAGCCGAGGGTTTGAATCTTCTTCGCAAAATGAGACACTTGCTCTAAGTTGCATAAAATAGTTTTTTCAGCCAATATGAAATCAGCCGGATTTTTTTTCACCAGCTCTTGGACTATGAGTGCGCCATGCAAACCCTTGAACTAGTCACAAACAGCAAGAATAAATCTCTAAAGAATGTTTCATGATCATGAATAACAAACATTGTTCAAAAAATTAAAAAAAAGTTTTTTTGAAAAAAAAAATTTTTTTTGTTGGAAAATAAAAATAATATGTTGATAAAAAAAATGTGTTGATAAAAAAAATTAAAATGTATGTTCAAGAATAAATAGAAAATAGCGATCATTCACAACGTTTTGATGTTTGACAAAGTTTTTAAGACATAAACAATTTTCCAAAAATTTCCAAGTTCTAATAGAAATTAATAAAAAATTTAAAATTTCAGAGAATCATTGAAAAAAACATGTCTTTGAAAATATTGCATGAATTTCACAAATTTATCAATTAAAACATGAATGATAAATTCAAAATTATGCATCCAGAAAAATCTTTGACTTATAATTATAGTTTAAGCTATTTTCAAAAAATTTTCAGATTGTAGAATAAACGTAGGAAATAACCAACGTTTTTAGGTAAATTTTGATGGTTAAAAAAAACAGAAGTATTGCATGTTTCTATAATAAGGAATAGAACTTAATTTTTATTTAAAAATTGCAATATTTCATGAGGTTTCGATATTTTATAAAAAAATTTTTCTGAAATGAAGAATCCATTCTGAAAAATGTGGACATTTTTAGAAAATTTTTGGGAAAAAGCATGTTTTTAAAAGATTTGGAAATGTTGAATAGCATTTGACTAATTTATTCACCAGTTTTTAAGTTAATGTATTACTTATTTATTATTCATATAAAAATGATATTGTTAATATAAACTTATTGTAATAAGTTTGAAATTGAGTTTCTCGGAAAATTTCAAGTTTAAAAATCCGCTTATAAAATTGATTAAAAATAAGTTTTTAAATTGAGTTTCTAGAAAAATTTTCAATTTACTTGAATAAAATATTACAACTTTTTAGACAGTGTCATTTAAAAAAAATTTCCGTAAAAAAAAATCAACGTTTTTGCAGTAAGTTTAACTTTCAAAAAATTGAAAAAATGAACGATATTTGCATAGCACAATATTTATTCTAAAATAATTACAAAATGGCGAAATTACTAATGGCTTTTTGATTTTCATACAAAAAAATTTTCCAAAAAGTTTCACGTTAATTTCAATAGAAATTTATTAAAAGTTGAGAAATTTAGAGAATTTTCGGAAAAAACATGATTTGGAAAATATTGCATGAATTTCACAAATTTATCAATTTAAACATGAACAGTAAATTAAAAAATCTTTGACTTTTTAAAAATACACAGTTTATTTTGAATAAATGAAGGAACCATCAGTGTTTTTAATTAAATTTTGAGTGTTCTATAAAAGAAAAGTTTTTATGCGACAATATACACACAACTGAATGTTTATTAAAAAATGGCAACAATTTATTAGTTTTTTCAAATATAAAGATTTCATTCTGAAAAATGGGAAAATTTTTGAATTTATTTTACCTGATTTATGGAATTATTGTTCGACTAAAGCGTCTTTATTGATTTTCAGCCCAGCGAACCAACAAAATCATCCCGTTTTTTTACAATGCTGTGCTTTATCACCTCAATACTCCTGTTATTATTTGATACATTACAACAAA
The DNA here is from genome assembly GCA_030522825.1 of Platygaster orseoliae. Lineage (NCBI taxonomy): Eukaryota > Metazoa > Arthropoda > Insecta > Hymenoptera > Platygastridae > Platygaster > Platygaster orseoliae. The sequence continues at coordinate 1,152 of JAPYZL010055837.1, read as the reverse complement.
AAACGTTGGGGTAATTTTTGGACTGGCCTTTACTTGTTAGCTGTTCGACCTCCTCGAAAAACACCGTGTTCGCAAAGGTCATCTCGAGCTTAAAGGTAACTATTAAAATCATTTTTTTTAATTTTCAAATAATTTTTTCAATATTTAACAAATATTATTCAACGTTTCTCATTATTTTCAATTTTAATCATGGGTGGAAATAAAAAATTAATGTTTTTTCGTTTTCGTTTATTTGATTAACGTTTGGAACTTACGGCACATAAAAATTAAGGTTCAAACTTTTTTTATTCTCTAAGAGAATGTAAATCGAATATAATGTAACGAAACAAATTTATCAAAAACCCAATTACATTTTGGAAAAGTTGGATAAAAAGAAATTTGCTTATTATTTTCAGCCGGAGTGACAGGGAAGCCGGACTCTGAATGAGATGACGAAGACAGCTACATCAGTATCTGAAGAGGAAATTACCAAAGAGGAGGATGAAGTTCCTACTGAAATTTGTGAAGGAGACTCACGTTTGACTCTGACAAATGTTTCAAATCTGAGTGATCTTCAGATCTCTTCGTCAGAATCTGAGTCAAAAGCCAAATCCAAAAGCAAGCACAAAAAGAGCCGAATCATTGTTACATACGTGAAAAAATTATCCACACTATACGAATGAAACAATCGTAGTTTTTTTTTTGTGATACGCATGTGAATAGTTTTAAAGTCATGTTCATTGTTAGATAAGTTTCCATGTAATTAGTATTTTTCAATCAAATAAGATGGAAATCGTCTTTGAGAAAGAATCTATTATCTGTATAATCTGAGAATCTAATTTTTTAGAGCAAACGTTAATTGTGTAGTTAGGTTTCTACGTGTAAACTAATTTTTTATTAAATATTTTTTGAAATAACATGTTTTACTGTTTGGTGTTTTCCTTTAAAGTTTAAGGTTTCTAAAAAACATTCTAGGAATTAATTTTCATTGATGTGACATCCATTCTTTTCTCTCAGTGTGGGTGTGTGTGTGTGTGTGTGTGTGTGTGTGTGTGTGTGTATACAGGGTGTCCTAAAGTCCGCGATAAAAAAAAAATCCTGAATGCCTTTTTCAATTTCGAGTCGAAAAGTCCTTTACCACTTTTTGCAAAACTCAAAAACAAAGAAGTTATT
>JAPYZL010055833.1:0-17376 GCA_030522825.1 Platygaster orseoliae | reverse complement strand
ATTATATTATATTATATTATATTATATTATATTATATTATATTATATTATATTATATTATATTATATTATATTATATTATATTATATTATATTATTATCTTATATATATTATTATATTATTATATAATATAATTATAATTTAATTAATATATTGATATTTATTTTCAACTTTGAAGTAGGCACACTTGAGTAATTTCGTTTTAATTTTTTTTAATTTAAATTAATTTATTTTTTCAATAATCGTTAAGTGGTAAAAAGAATAATTGGTTACAACAAATTATCGAAATTAGGCTACAATCAAAAAATCCATTTCCACTTCAGGAAGACACCAAACCAAGGGCACCCAACGGTCGGAACAAGAAAAGGGTGAAATAAAAATGACCCGGATGCACCACCGTTAAACGCGGAAAAAATTTTTTTTCTATTCCTTTTCTTTCTCGCGATATGCAAAAAAACGAGAACTGGTTGCCCCTACGATTTTGTTTTTTGTCTCTCTGTCCGCCTGCATAAATTGCCGTCTAGCGCTGGGTGCTTAAAGTTTTAGATGAGCCCGCGTTCGCCGGGATTAGGGTGGTGGAGGGCAAAAAATCGGGGGTAGATGGGTGGCGGAAAAAAAAGGGAAAGGGTTAGCAAAGATCGCTTTGCATAGTGCATCGCTTCGGGAAGAAGATGAAAAAAACAAACAAACGGAAACGTAAAAAAAAAGGGTTTTTTTACTCGGTTTAGAACGGGGGGGGGGGGAGGGTCGCCAGGGTGCGAGCCGCTGCTCATTTGAATAGATAGGTCGGATTGTGCGTATAGGGGTTGAATCGTTATTCATTTTCCTGGACTTTTGGGAAAATAACGAGAAAATCCGAGAAAACTTGGATAGGTGAGAAGAATGGATGTGAAATTTTTAGATTTCTATTGAGAAAAGATTTTCTTCTTTATTTTTGAAATATTTGGTTTACTGAATTGATTTTGGATTTATGAACAACAGAAGTTGTGCTCGTTGTTTTAAAAATGGAATTATTAATTTATTGAATTGTGATGGCTCGCATATTTTATTTTATGATGAATTTCGGATAATTTAGTTTTCACATGGATTTGGAGAGAAAATTCAATTTTTGTACATAGCTTTTTAAGTCAATACTGTAAATGTACGTATTTTGATAAAATCAAGATATGAATCTTTACTTGTGCTCTGAAAGTGAAAATATTTGAGAGGTTTTTAAAAACAATATTTTTAATGTATTCAAAAGATCCAAAGAGGTTTTCAAACATATTTATTGAAAACGAGATTTTGATGTTTTAAATTGTGATTGGATTAACAAATAAGTTTCCATAGAGTATTAAAGTAAATTGTTTTTTATTTGAGGTATTTTTTTCTACATAATGAATAGCATTTATCAATTTTTAAAACTTGGTAGAAGTCATCGTCCATGACAACTGATAAACTTTTATAAATTTCGTAAATCAATCAGTTTCAGATTTTTTTACAACTTGAGCAGGTTTTCTAAAGGTGATAAATTTGTTTTTGAAACTGAAATATTTAAATTCAATTTTTCGATTTTCAAATTTTTAGAGGCGAAAAGTTTTCTATGTACGTGCAGAAATATTAGTAAAGGTGTAAAAAATCTTTTAATTAGATTTTTTTCATTTGTGTGTACCTACTTTTGTTTGAAAAAATAATATTCTGAATCTACTTGTTTGCACGGTTGGACTTAAACGGAAATTGAAATAAAAGATAGTGTTGATTTTTCTAGAGGTTTTTTATATTAACGAATTGATAATTTCTACTTCGCGATCATTTTTCGTTTTTCTTGGTTCGAAGTTCACTCTAAAACTCGAAACTATAAATGAAGAATAAACAATGAATTAATTATTATATACACAATTTTTCAGATCATTATCCTAATTCTTAAATTAGAAATAATATTTTTCTTAAAAAAAAAAAAACGATAAAAAATGTATTGGGCAGTTTTTTTTTTCAAACTTGTTATTTCTTCATTTTAAAATCTCGGTTTTGAAATTACATTCTATTTTAATAATAAAAATTCAAAAATCCTCTTGTAAAAAATAAGTAACTTAAAATGAGCGTGAATTTAAATGATATACAAAAGTTCAATTTTCTACGTTTTTTTTTGTTTTTGACTTATGAATTTTTATTATTAAAATAGAATTTTATTTCGAAACCGAGAATTAAAAATGAGGAAATAACAAGTTTGCAAAAAAAATTGCCCAATACATTTTTTATCATATTTTTTTTTAAGAAAAATATTAATTCTAATTTAAGAATTTATTCTTAATTTATTGAGAATTAATCATTATTTACTCTCAATCAATTTAAATTATTTATTATTTTTAATAACTATAATAATAATTATAGATTTTAGTAATTATATCACTATCAATTTATATTATTTATATTATTAGTATTATAAATTAATTAATTTATAATTAATAAATATAATTATGATAAAAATTGATAATTATTGTTCATATTATTTAAATATTAATGTATATAATTATAATAATAATTATATTATATTACATAAATCATTAGGAATAAATTATTATTTATTATTAGTATAATTCTAATTAGGGAAAAATGTTTATTTTTATTTAAGAATTAGAATTAATCTTTAAAAAAAAAAAAATGATAAAAAATGCAGTGGGCAATTTTTTTTTGCAAACTTGTTATTTCTTCATTTTAAAATCTCGGTTTTGGAATTACAGTTTATTTTAATCATAAAAATTCATAAGTGAAAAAAAATGTAGAAAATTCTACTTTTGTATATCATTTTAAGTCACGCTCATTTTAAGTTACTTATTTTTCACAAGAGAATTTAAGAATTTTAATCGACCCTAATATTTTTGGTGTGAGTAAATACATGAGTTAGAATTTTGAACTAAACACATAAAAAGGCTAAAACCTTAAATTTTACGTGGAAATCCTCGAATTCCTCAGCTGTAAAATTTCTGTGATGAAACTTATCGAAAATTTAAAAAACTCTACACCTGAGTTATAGAGAAATTCTCGAGTTTTTCATTGAATTATTTATATAAAAATTTATATAACCAGAATATCACAGTCTGAAAATTTTGCTGTAACGTAGGTGAAATTCAATTTATTTGATTGGATTCTCTGAAACTGTCATAAAATTAGAAAAGAGCGAAAATCTACATTAAGAGAATAATTGAGAATAAGAGAATAACTCTAGGATCGTTTAATTCATTTATTAATTATATTATTTTTAAGGTGACAAAAATATGACACAAACAAAAATGTATGACATAGTCATTGAATAAAAAAAATTTATTTTGAAATTTTCAAAATCAATGTTCACATTCAAAATTAATTTTAATTTTCGAAAAACGCTACAAGTTTTGAATAATAGAAAACCAATCAAGTTTCAGACACAAAGTTTACTTATTTCTGATTTCGTACAACTATGAAACTACCAACACATTATAATAAAATGAAATTCATTTCTTACCTTTTTATCTTAAACTTCTCAACTGAAAGAATGACCAAACTGTATAAAATTTTAATTTTCCTATTTCCATACTTAATTTTTTCGTAATTAAAAAAAAACCTCATTCACTCGCATATTTCACAATTACTCTAAAAGAAAATAATACTTCCTATGTTCTTTTTTCATACAACAAAACATCGAATGAACAATTTTTCCGTTATAAAAAATTCGCATCCAATCGAGGAAAAAAGTTTCTAAAGCGTTTGTTTTTTCAGCGGAAAAATGAGGCACCGGTAGTGGTTCCGTGCACGTCGAGAAAAAAGGTCGAAAAAAAATTTGAATCAGAATAAGGCGCCCTCGAAGTGCCGTGGCAAACGTGTAGAACCTGCGCGAGTTTCCCTGCTATAACCTGTCGCCCTTGCCCCCACCGTGTTTTTTTGTCTCTTCGAGTGCCACGAAGAAACGCCATAAACACAAGATCCTAGGACAATAAAAAATGATTTAAATAATCCACGCCGCACAGATGTCCGCGGAGATATTCTCACGGGACATTAGGCGCTCGGGAGGGGATGAGAAAAAAAGGAGCCAAGCCCAAGACAATCGAGCAATCTGCATACCTACGAACCCCATAAAGGTTTAACCCTTAATGCGCCGCGTTTTCTAAGCACTGAGATTTCGGAGCCTGCGAAAGATTTTTTTTCTTGGCGCTCTCTGAATGATACGAACATGTTTTTGTTGTATGTATTTTTGATTGTTTTTATTTCCAAGTGGCTTCAAGTTACGACAATGTGTAATTCGTAACAATTTTGTAGTTTGTAATTTTTGAACATAATTTTCTGTAATTTGTTACAGTTTTGTAACAGTTTTGTAAAAACTATTCGAGTTCACTGAATTTAAAAAACTATGAAAGTAAAGAAATATTATCCTGAAAAATTATCTAATCCCTGCAACTAATAAAATAGCATGTTGTTTCTAAAATTGTTAAAAAAACTCAATAACAAACTTTTAACAATATCAACTAAAAATTAAGAACTTAGTTGTTCATTGCAATAATTTTTCTATGTAGTACAAAAATTTTCGAATGATTTTGACAAGATTCAAATGATAGCATCACGTATAAAAATCTGTGGGACTAAACCCTCCAAATTTTTTTCGAGCAACGCACAGGCAACTCGTAAAATAATCCAGTAAAAAAACTCTCGCTATATTCATCTCGCAGTCAAACACAGCAATTTATATACGTAAACAGTAAACAAACTGTGAAATGCATAAAAAAATACGAGCCGCGAAATTTTAAGTGAAATTGGATTTGAGTGAGTCAACATCGACGTTTTTCCACCGTTCACATGTAATTTCTCACGCATTTGGAACGCCGCGTAATTAAATTTACCTCGTATCACGGAATTTCTTATAACGTCTTGAGAAATGCATTCGAAATTTTTTTTCAAAACTTTGGAAGAAAGTTTTCGTATTTCAGAACAGGTTTTTTAAAGTACTGATATAAAAATGAAGTTTTTTCGAATAGTAATAATTTCACAATATTTGAGAAATAAATTACTGGATTGAAATGATTTGGTTTTTTTTGACGTTCAGTCATAAATTCAAGACGAACAATAAAAGATTCTTGATTTTTTTATTTTAATTAAATAGTGAAAAATCGAAACGTTTGTATGGTTAAATAACATACATACAAATAATACTGCAATTTGATTAGAATATATTATTACAATCATTATTATGAATAATGTAATGAATAAAGAAATACAAAAGAAAATGTGACAAATACATATTAAAGTTTTGGGAGTTGATTTCACGATACTTCAATGTCTTTGGACAGTTTTGAAGGTTACTTGATAAAAAAAATTCTACAGCTAAAAATAAAAAATTTGTACTTCACAGGATGTTTTTTTAAAACACGATTTCAGCTTTAAATAATTAAAATAAAATATAATTGTTGTATCTTTAGTACAAAAAATAAGGGAATTCTTGAAAAAAAATATTCCACAGAGTTAGAAAATTGAAGTTATATGAAAAAAATATTGGAAGTGATTTAAAAATGAAAATGACAGTTTTAAATAAAAATGGTAAAAATTCAATCATAATATCAGAGTTTCGCTTTCTTAAATAATTGTAAGATTATTTCTCTCTCGCACTTTTTCAATTGAGAAAGTGAATGAAATTTTAGTCTAAACACACCAAAATCTTGTTGAATGTTGAAAAGAGAATTTCATTTTCAAAAAGTTCCAAAAAAGCTTTACGAAATTTATTTTTCATTTTATTCATTTTCTTAAAATGTGATTTATTTAATTTCATAGAAATTTTTTTTATTTACATTAAAAAATTTGTACTCCAGAATGTTTTTCTACATCGCAATCTCAGCCTTGAATAATTAGAATGAAATATAATTGTTCCATATTCAGTACAAAAAATAAGGGAATTCTAAAAACAAAATGCTTCCACGAAGTTCAAAAATTGAAATTGTACGAAAAAAATTTTGGAAACGTTTTTTAAATTAAAAAATGAAAGTTTCAAATGAAAATGATGAAAATTTAATTATAATACTCAGAGTTTCGTTTTCTTGAATATTTGTAAAATTATTTCTCTCTTGCACTTTTCCAGTTAAGAAAGTGAATGAAATTTTATTCTAAATACACCAAAATCTTGCTGAATCTCGAAAAGAGAATTCCATTTTAAAAAGTTGAGAAAAAGCTTCACAAGATAACTAACAAGTAATAACCAAATTATCTGATTCTTAACACGTGAAGAATCAAAAATGAAAAATATCACAAAATAAAATTAAATAAATAAAAATCTAAATACTACGTAAATACAATACATAAACACACTGGAAAAAAGAATTTTCTGTATCAGCAAAAATATGTGCTGTTTCTACACAACTTCACAAAACAAATTTTTTGCAGCAGTAGCTTATTTTTTGTTGCCTCAACAAATTTTTTTTTATCCGAGCACAACTACTATGCAATAGAATTTTATGCATAATGGTTATGCTCTGGTAGCAAAAAATATCTGTAGAGGCAACAAAAAAAAGCTACTTCTGCAAAAAAGTTCATTCTGAGAAGTTGTATTGGAACAACACATTTTTTGCTTATATAGCGATTCCTTTTTTTAAATACAATAAATACTACATTAATATTTATTGAATAACTTTCTATTTTTAAACTTCATAATTTTCATGATTTCTCATTCCTCTATAACAAAAAAAAGAAATAGTCATTTTTGTTTGTTGTTTCGAGCTTTCGGCCTTTCATTTTACCCAACTCAGGAAACTACATTAAAACATTAAAGTAATTACTACTACTAACATAATATTCTTATGACCTTTTTTTAATTTTTCTTGTGTGAAATGACATTGCTTTATTCAATTAGAAAAACTTTAAATAATAACAATACGTTAGGTGACATCGTCAATTCGTTCTATTTTTACCGTGCACCTCACATACAAAAAAAAAAAAATCAAAAGTCAAATTACAATAATTCAATAGAAGGTCACAAGCTTGAAACAAAAAAAATCTTTTTTTTTTGGCTCCAAAGGATCGAGAATTCATGAAAACTCGATAAATGAATTAATTCAATCACGAAACCTCGAGGAGTTGCTAACCTATTAACTTTTGAAATATCGAAATTCTAGTTCACTTTGAATGAATCCATATATTCTCGCAACAATCACTTATGTATATATTTTATATTTATTATATAATATATGATTTTCTAATATTATTATTTGCACTAATTTAGGTTTTCAAGTGAAGATTTGAAAATAAAGAGCTCTCAATTTGAACTTTTATTTTGTCACATGAAAAATTCCAAAATTGTAAGATTTGAGAAAATTCTGGTAAAAAACAGAGTTCTAATTTTTAAAAAACAATTCTGTCAGTATAGTATGATAAATTTCAAAGAAGAATATAACGTTTCTTTCCATACTCAAAAACCTTGAAAGTCTAGTTCACTTAAAATGATTCCATATATTCTCGAAACAATCACTTACACTGTCTTTACATACTGTTACCATGAAAATTTGAAGCTAATTCGTACTTTTTTACCTGATGTAAAAAGCCTTGTCGTCGTTTTTTGCTGAAAATTACAACCCGCGAAGCCCTAAATTTGACAGGATCGATGAAATCCTCGTCGAAAAGAGCTTACTCCATGAATAATCGAAGATCGCGAATGAAGCGCGGTAAACATCGTAGAGGTTGAAGTTTCTCCACGTCTTACGCTTGTAATCCGTCCTCACCCGCCCAGCGGGTGGTCAACCCTTTCGGCTTTTTTCCGCGCCCATGCCCGTAATCCCTTGAAACGCTTAGGACTCTTTAGGATAATTTACTCGAGGCGCTGTTAAAAAATGCAAAACGCCCCTCATTGTCAAAGGATGCTGCGATTTTGTACTCCTCGCAGGAGATGGGCTGCTGTGTGAGAGACTTCACCCCATACGAGGATTATGTAAAGAGTTTCGATACCTAACTCGGCGTCTCAAATTGTAATAACAAACCCGTGATTTTTACCGTCGCTCACGGCGTTTTTCGAGCTTTTTTAGGTTAGGTTCCGGTGGTTGCACTCGTTTCTGTGGGTTTTTTGAGATAATATTTTTGGGTGTCCATAGTTTTCGTTATTTCTCGACCCTTCAGAGCTGAAAAAATTAGAAACTCATTTTTTGTTTCTTATTTTCAAGTTTCTTTATGACGTGTTTCTTTTTCTTATATGTAAAATGAGGTTGGTTAAGATTTTCTAAAATTTTAAACAAAGTTCATTGAATCAGACCACTTTTTTTATAAAACTTTCTTTAGAATGACTAAAAACTATAGTTCATTAATTTTACCAAATATTTATATTTGTTTTTTCAAAACCATTCCTCTCGGTGTATGAAAAACTCAACTCCTGATATTTTTCAATTTTTATTTTCCATCAATAAACAATAGGGGCCCACGAGTCTCGTGGAACCTATGTCACAACATTTGGGCCCGGGCTAAGTTATGGGGCCCCGTAAGGGATGCTCGTTTGTCAATCCCTTCATCGTCACCTCGGCCATTGTCGGCATGGGCAGTCACGTGGAAAAGTTTTTCTCATCCCCCTTTTTTGTCTTCCGTCCCAACGCTCTTGCGGTTCGGAAACGCGCCGATAAAAAACTGCCGCTTTTGAATGTAAAAAAGAAGGCTAATCGTATTCTCGTTGAGTTTTATTGTCGCCATTTCCTCGGATTACGCAAGTGCGACCCGAGTATGTTTGCGAGAAGGAACAAGAGATTTCATGCCATTACAAGGTTGGATCTTGTAATCCCCAGGGTATTGGGTTTTGATTGAATTGATCGGCGAAGAAGTCATTTTTTGGCGGTCGCGATTTAAGGATTCTTTCTGAAAAGTCTATATATGACTTTTTAATTTTGAAAAAATTAAAAATATGATGATTTTTGCATGTGAAATATTTGCATGTGAAATAGCCCCCAGTCATGTGAACATGTGTGAGATATTTTTTGAAGTATGTTTTAAGAGAAAAATCACATATTGTTCGAGTGTTTTTACTTTATTCAAAGGTACTTTATAATGTTTATAAATATTGAAGGGAATTAAATTTATATCCTTTATTGAAATACAAAAATTTAATATGCTATCGTGCTACTGTGTGGTAAAATTTTCGTTTTTTAATAATGAGTAGATGAACTTTAATAACTTGGAAATTTATAGGCTTCACAAAAAACCTTTGAATAAAGTAAAAACGGTACAAAAATGTAACTTTTTAAAAAAACAGTTTTCAAAAATATCTTACACATATTCACTTGACTGATTTTTACATGCAAAAATAAAATGAGAAAGGAAAAATATGATAAATGAATATAAAATAGGAAAATTGCATTTTTAATATTTCACATGCAAAAACTGCAACTCAAAAATACTTTATAGGTTTTTCATGTGTATTTTTCATTATATTTTTACGTTCTACAATTTTGAAGTCATAGATGAACATTATATATAAATATTAGTTCAAATTTTGTCAATTTCCAAAGTGGTTCGACATTTCTCTTATTCTGCTACATATTTCTAATATATGTACAAAGAATTTCAATTTTTGACTAAAAATGTGAAAAAAATGAACAGAACCAAAAAATTATTAATAATATTTTTTTTCAAGATTTTAAATCATTTGCATTGTCTTTTCAATTCGGAACATTTTAGGACATTGAGAAACATATTAAATTTAAAAAACTGTCTACTATTCTAAAAAAACTTATAAAATAAGCAATAGAATTCCATATTAGGTTAATCAATTATGCAGATTGTGTTAATTATCATATTTCTCAAAATACGTATATTATTTTGTTTCATTTGTAACTGAAGTCTGTAACACTTGCAAAGTATGATAAAATAAAAAAAAATCTTAATAACTTTGACAAATTTTTGTAAAGATTATAAAGTTTCCGATATTTGTAATATATTTCAGGGTTTCATTTCTCAATAATTCAAAAAACTCCAAAATATTGAAGGCTATTAATAACTCAATCGAGTTCTTAGAATTTCAGAAAATCTTTTAGAATTTCCTAAATCGCGTTTATTATCATGTATCTTCAAGATACGCATAATAATATTGTTTTATTCATTATAAAATAATCAAAAAAATGTTAAAAGTAATAAACAATTACCAGGCCCGTATCCAGCTTTCTTCTGTCCTCGACCCCCTCCTTGTGTCTTAGTCAATCTTGCGCGCTTGGAGGCATCTCACAACAAGGACGGAAGAAAGCTGGATACGGACCTGACAATTAATGCAAATCCTCATAAGTTGTACGAATGATTATAACATTTGGAAAGTATTAAATAATATGTATTGTGTTAATCATTTTAAAAATAATGGAAAATTTTAAAAACCACAAAAAATGTTAAGGTTCATCTTGAGTTTGAAATAATTTGAAACATTCATATAATTCGAGTAAGAGTTCATAAATTGTATGGATTTTGAAAATTTGTAAAAATTCCATGAATCTATTGAAATTGTGCAATATCCTAACATATATAAATTCATAAAATTTTCCATCACACAAAAAATGCCGATAATTTCGAGAACCAGTATAAAAAACTAGACTTTCAGAAAATGTCAAAAAATTTGACAAATATAAATCAAAAAATAAATTGATGCATTTTCGTGTATATACGGAATCGAATCTATTTTCCTCATTAATATTTAAAAAAACATTAATGCAAAAAAAGTTTGATGATGCGCCACAATTTTTCACCAATTTCCCAATAATCTGCACTCATTCACAGTGGCGCCGGAACAAGGGGGAGGCAGGAGGGGGTCAACTGACCGAAAATTTTCTTTGAGGGGGCAAGCAATGGTTTTTGCCCCCCAATAATTTCGGTTAATGTCGAAAATTGAATTTTGAATTATGTCATTCTCTTGAAAAAGCACTTTCGAAAATTTTTTAAGGTTCGCTCTATAGGGAAATGATGAAAAATCCAAAAAATGGTCGTTATAAAACATACTGAAAAAGTAGACAGTGTTTGTGAAAAAATTTTTGAAATTGAGGTAAAAAATCATTGCCTGGCATTTTCAGAAAACTGATAGAATTTCGAAAAAGCTCAGCAGTTAAGAAAATTCCAAAAGTCATCAAAGAAACTTTGTATTTTTGCATATGATTTCGAAAAGCTTTAAGTATACTTCAATCCATAAATTTCAATTTTTTTGTCTTTAGTTTAAGTATGATTCATGTACGGGTTTCAAAAAAATTGCCAAACGTTTTTAAACTACATAATGTAACAAACAAACGCTAAAAATGCTTGAAAATTTGAAATTTTTTTATTGTTTAAGTTTTCCTCAGAATTCTCAGAACTTATTTAAAAGTAACGAGTTTGATATGTACAGTAGACCGATAAAATTTTGAGGCATTTCGGAGCTCGCGAATATTAAATTTTTTATTTTTAATTATAATTTAAAAGATGTAATTTGATCATTAACTCGCCTAATCAATTATGGTGTTTTTGCGTATAATTTTATCATATAATAGAAGATAAACAACTAAAAACATTTTTCACAGTTTTTCGAGATTTGATAACATTAAAACATTTTGCAAAACACAAATAATGGTCATATATAAAAAAACACAGAAACTGCTGTAGACTGCATGTTTTCATTCTCCTAAAGTGAAAATATTTTTGCATCGTATAAAATTGTTAGTATATAACTTTTAAATTTAAATTTTACGTACTTTTCCTCGTTATTCTAGATCTTATAAGATTCCAACAAACTTTAAAATATTTTTGAAATTTCATTTAAAATCCATTAAATTCTTATGAGGCAACAAATTAAATTCTTCCATGTTTTCTGAAATTTCAAGAGTAAGCTATATAAGTTATCGAGAATGTTATAATTTGCGCTTGTAGGTTTTCAAAAAAACCTAGAAGACTCTGGAATTTCTCCTGAGTTTTTGGCAATCTTATAAGAGCGACATATAAGATTTAAAAAATTTGTAAAAGGCCCTAATGAAATTTTTGAAATCTTCCCGAGTTGAAATTTTCACTGAGGATTTTGAGTATAATTTAAGGATATTGAAGAAATCATTCGATCGATTGAATTTAAATCGATTTCAAATTATTATGAATAAAATGAAATATAAAATTATTATAAATTATTATTTAATAATTATTAAACTTTCAACATTAATTTCGATCTAAGTATTGTCGTCATTTGTATATTCATGTAATAATTCAACAGTATGTTGCAAAAAAGTAGAGTGATAAAGTTAAAATAATAATGATTAATCGAATTATCATACATATATAAACAAAGTTTTTGCCCCCCCCCCAAAAAAAAAAGAAAAAAAATTTGGTTCCGGCGCCTCTGCTCATTCAAATTAACTTAAGTTTTTGATAAGACAATTCTGATAAAAAAGGACAACATTTTTTAAAAATCTTTCACGTAGTGTAGAAGACATTTCACACCCTCTTCCCTCCCCTCAAGTCACCACCGAACCTCGAAATGCCCGATGAATTTCTCTAGTCTCCTACCCCTTCCATTTCTCCTTCCTTTTTTCTCCCACTTCGCGCACCGGTAACTTCGTTTCACCTCGCAACGAAGGAATAAAAAATTGTGAACAATGATAGAGAGGAGAAAGGAATTACAAAGCTGATTTCGTTCGCCGGTAACAAGAGAATCGGAGGACGTGGAAAACGTGATGCTCTCTTTTCTTTGCTCTTTTTTTTTTCATTTTCATCCCTTTGGACGCGTGTATCGTCCGCCATTTTGTTTCTTTTTTTTTCGCGAAAATGTCCAGTCACGTCTGCGCCTTTGTTTGCTTCGAACGTCTCTTCGTCCGTAAAATTTTTCCAACTACTGCCTTACCTCTTGTCAAAAAGTCCATACGCGGATGAAAAACGCGCTTTATATGGATGCATAATTTTTTCTAGCGACGTTGGAAAAATCGAAACCGCGAGAAATTGTTATAAAGTGTAGGTACATGTGATTTTTTTGGTTTTCATACGGCAATAGAGCTATGAGAAAAAAGGGAGAGGAAATAGAAGGTTGTTTTTTGTATGGTATATGGTATATTCTGACGAGGGCTATCGTTATTATTAGAAAAATATGTATAGAGGTTTGCAATAAAAATTGAGAAAGATATAAAAATTTGCAATTTTTTTTATGAATAAATATTAGTGATTATTACAAAAATTCAGACGCTACAAAACTTTAATTTTTGATGTAAATAAAATGACGTTGAAATAAAATTACCGGTGAGCGAAGTGAGAAAGAACGTTGTCTAGAGAAATTCATTAGTTATTCTGAGGAATGAATAGAACACGAGGTTGCACCCCTGAACTGAGGTTGCGCGATGGACGCTTTTTTTATCTTAAGACTTCAGGCAAAAAATCGTGCCGTTACGAAATTTGCATCCTTGGTTGAACTTTAAAAAAAGGGATTTATTATGTAAAGGATAGGATTGTACGGAAAACTCTGGGTAAAAGGAAAAGAGAGAGAGAGGAAAAATTTTCGATCGCGTTACTGTTGTATTTTTATTCAACATTGAATTTTGCGATAACTTTTCATGTTGTTCGATGGTTTTGTGGAATATAGAGACATCGTTCTTAAATATGAAAAAAATTACTTTGGAAATTTACCATTATTTTCTTAGCAATTCATTATGAACTTTGCAAACAATTTCTGGAGTTCTAAGAAATTTCGATAGAAGCTGAAATATTACGAAAATTGCGACAATTTTTTTTTCGTTTTTGATTATTTTATATTCACCAATGAAAAAAAATTAAATGAAAAAGATTATCAATAGTTTTTTTGGTTAAAAAAATTAAGAAAATTTATAAAATTTTTAATTATGTTAAGGGGTATCCGTTTTTTTTTTTTTTTGGAAAACTTTATAAGTATGACAGATACATTATAGATTTTCTAAAAAACAATCCATTTGGAAATTGTTGATTGATTACTACCTGTCATTTAACATTTTGAGAAGAATAATTGAACATTTTTTTTATTTTCTTGACAGTTCTAGGAAAATTTTTGAAAAATAAAAAAATGATGAATAATAATAAAAATGAAGAATCCTTTAAAACTTGTCGAATTTCAATTCTTCAAAATTGTTTTCTGTTATCATTTAAATTCTTTCGATTTTAACAGTGTTGAAAAATAAAATACAAGCATAAAAAAGGTTTCATTTAATTTAACTAGAAAATGACATTCCAATGCTCGACATTTCGAAGATTGTGGAATGGATGATAAAACTATAAAAATACACATTTACTTGTTAAAACCATAATATTAGAATTTGTTAGGAAATTGCTATTTTTTAATGTTTTTTACAATCTTTCAAAATCTTCATACGTATGTTGCATTTCAGTTTATTATCTCAATTGATAGTTAAAACAGATTTCTATAGTAACAAAAATATTTTAAAGTATATAGTATAGTTAAAAATATTTTTGTCACTGGTCTTTTTGAAAAATTTAAATTACACGTAAGCAATCTTTTCTTTTCTTCTGAAGGATTTATTTGACTTTTATTATAATATCAATCATTAATTATATTCTATTATTATTAGTAAGTATTATATATCATTCTTGATTTTCTTAATGGCATCTAAGTAAATAAAACAAGTTCTTGAAATTTTAAACTCAACAAACGAATTATAAATTAACAAATATATCTCGCGTAGATCCTTATAACAGACAAACTCACAAGAATCTGGAATGTTTTCAAAAACGAATAAAAACTATAACAAAAATCACACACGGAAAAAAAGGATTTGCTGTAGCAGCAAAAAGATGTGCTGTTTCAACAGAACTTGACAGAACGAATTTTTTTGCAACAATAGCTTGTTTTTGTTGCAGGAGCACAATCATTATGCATAAAATCCCATCGCATAGTAATTGTACTCTGTTAGCAAAAAAGATTTGCTTAGACAACAAAAAAATAAATTGCTTTTGCGAAAAAAGTTCATTCTATCAAGTTTTTTTGAAGCAGCTCATCTTTTTGCTGGTAGGACATCACTAATTGTAAGTTCAAACCGTAATGACCAAAGATTTTTATGTTTATCTAATTAAACGTCCAAATTTTCTTGTTATTTTAGTATAATTTCAATCTTTCAATCATTTTTATTATGTTCAAAATTTCGAAATTATGAAAAAATGAAAAAATTGGAAATTTTCTAAATTATCGAGAGTTTTACAAATAGACAATATAAATTTTGTATATTGTGATCATAATCTTTTTTTTTTTTTTGAAAAGTATATGGTTTTTTGAAATGAAACTTCTCTACTCGAGGAAGTGAAATCGAAATCAGCTGACGATTGTCGGAAAGATTTAACTGCGCGTTCAGTCGGCCAAATAAAATTCATTTTACTGTTGAAATGAATTGGAAACTAAATGAATATTAGTTACGTTGGAATTGAAATTCAAAAAAAAATTTTCAATAACAAAACTATCAATTATCGTTTATAATATCGCATGGCATAGAATTTTGTATAGTGATCCAAAGAAACACTGAAAATTGTTGAAAATACCAGTTAATAAAAAAAAGTTTATAAATAACAAAAAAAGTTTATAAATAACATGTAATACAAAAATTCTAGAAATCTTTGAAATACCTAAAATCTGAAAAGTTATAATTTCTATAAAAATCTATAGAAATATAAAGAAAATTTCAACTTTAATACCTACAATATCGAATTTAAAAAATTTAAAAAGCTGAAAAGACATTCATAATGCTCGCTTATTATTCAAAAATTAAAGAATTACAAAAATAATCAAAAAGATTAGAAAAAAAAATCTCAAACTCAAAAATCATAAGAATTGATATTTACTAGATATAATCCAAAAATTAAAAATGTGAGATTCTGGATTTCAAAATTCAAAATCATAAAATTATTCCGATTGACCTAATACTTAATAAAATATGGAAAAAAATTTCATTGAAAATTGAGAGAAAGTGATGAAAATAGTCAGTTTTCTAATAATATAGTATGAAATTCTAGAATTCTGTGTAGTGATCAATAGAATCTTTGAAAATTGTTGAAAATACCAGTAAATACATAAAATTTTATAAATAACATGCAATACGAAAATTCTTGAAATCTTTGAAATACCTTAAATATGTGAAATTAGAATTTTTTCAAAAATCTATGAAAATATATAAAATATTCTCCAACTTTGATTTTCACAGTATCGAATTTGAAAAAACTAAAAAATCGAAAATCACAAAACTCGAATTTCGCTACATATAATTCGATCATTAAAAATGTACAATTCTAGACTGTGTAATTAAAAATCATAAAATTTCACAGAAAATAACTATATTTTTCTAAAACAAATTTTTTCTTTATAAATTGTTGTAAATACTAATTCATGAAAAAAAAAGTTCACAAATAACATGCAATACGAAATTTCTAGAAATCTTTGAAATACCTAAAATCTGTAAGGTTATAATTTTTAAAAAAACCTATAAAAATAAAAAATATTTTATACGAAAACGGGAAAAAAAGTCCACTTTTTTCGACCGCTCCGAGGTCGAAAGTGGACTTTTTCACCTGTTTTCGAATAAAATATTGTTCGCACCACGGACAGAAGTTTTTTTCTCACTCGTGTGATTAAATGCCTCGGCTTCGCCTCAGCCTACAACCTTCACACTCGTGGGAAAAAAAAGGTACGAAATGTACTATTTCATCTTTGATTCCTACAGTATCGAATTTTAAAAAGCAAAAAAAAAAAATTCGTAATGCTCGTTAATTGCTAAACAATTTTTTAATTTCATGAAAAACTTTCAAAAACTTGGAAATATTGAAAAATTACGAAAAATTATTATAAAGGTACAGAAATTTGAATGAATTTTTTTCGATTATTATTGTTAAAATATGAAGAAAATGAAAAAGCATTGTGATAATTCTCCAGATTGTTGTATATTCTATTAAATTCGAATAGTTTGTTGAATTGCAGATAATGTTATGAAACTTTGTACATCGTGAAAAATTTTCAAATTTCGAAAAATTACAGAAACCGTGTAATATACTACATTTTTACATATAAAAACATGTTTCATCATACGGATATAGTCTTACATTTTTTAAATTATCAATATAATTAAGAGCATAATATAACTTTGAGAAACGTTAAGTATTTTCTAAAAATTTTAATCGTTCGGTTAAACTAGAATTCAATAATTGATTGATTTTTGCGTGGTATTTTTAGATATTTCATTTTCATATCATTGAAATCAAAAATTGATCCTTGCACAAAGATACATATGTGACACGATCTGAGAAAAGGGACCTACTATCCAAAAAGAAAACTTTACAGGACGAGCGATTGAAAGAATCACAGCAAACTCTCGAGACCGAAAGGGAAATCTCGCAGGTCAAAAACGACTCCTACTACCCATAGTCCTCCCGTGTTTCCCATAATTTATCTCCAGTATAGT
>JAPYZL010055818.1:0-11629 GCA_030522825.1 Platygaster orseoliae | reverse complement strand
GCTTGGTTCGTGATGTTTTGGATATGTCAAAATCGACCAACTCTTACTGCTAGAGCCATCTACTGACAAACAGCGAGAACTTAGTTGCGCACCTAATAAAAAAAAACTCGAGAAAGAATTGTGAAACTCAACTGAGATAATCATACCAAAATTCGTCGCGACCGGTTCAAGTCCTACTATTACAATCCACATTATCAGCTGTTCTCGAGATCTGATCATCAGATCAGATGAGTTATCCATTCACGAGATTCAGGAGACAATTTTTCCAATCTCCGATTTTCGCCGCACGGTAGCACTGAAGGGGGAAGGGGGCTTCCCAGCGTCAGTAGCCCACTGGCATCGCCCGTGATCGCATGCATTCGAGTGCATGAGTGCGAGAGAGAAAGTATTTTCTATCCTACCTATACATACAAAACTTCTGGCCTGGGAATTCGAGGTTCCTTTAGCGTGGCCGACACTGATTTTTCAATGTATGTATACAAACAGTGTCGTGCGGTTCTTGTTTCCAGAAATACTAAAAAAAAATTGGGTTTTTCGTTAGGCGACGATTTTGAAATGAGAAAAATAATTCTCACAGCCGTAAGCGCAGTCTCATATGATGATTTATTGTTGATCAGAAACAAAAAAGGGACGTTAAATAAGTGAAAAAACATTTTATAAGGGTAAAAATCACGATAGCAATTATTTACGTGCAGAAAACTTGAATTTTTTTCATTGGACATGCTAAAAGTTTCAAAAATTCATGATAATTACATGATCTTCGCATGCCTGTCACGTCACTTTTTTTGTTGATTTACGAAAAATGACATAAAAAAATGCACTTTTCCTTGTGACAGTTATTTTCTGAATGCAAAAATCTTTGATTTTAGAAACAATAGCAATTTATTAAATGAGTTTTCAATAGCGGGAACCATACACGGAGAGAAATTTCATTGAAAAAATTATTACATGTGTTTAAAAAAATACTACTTTTTGGTACAAATGTACAACATTTTATATCATTCTTGTACTATTCCCGTAAATCTATTTAAATTTGCTACATTTCATCAAAAATTACAAAATAGATATTAAACTTTCTTAAAAAGGATATGTAAAATTTACTACACTGATGTTGTATGTTTAACCACATATATAAGACTAATTACTAGTTTTAAAAATTAATATAATCTATTTAAGATTCACGAGGTAGTGTTGTAAAATTGACATAATCTATTGAAGATTTCACGAGGCAGTGTTGTAAAAATTGACATGTTAAATTTGCAATCTCCCGCTATAATACACCGCTCAAGCTAAGGAGCACTTCTCTCTCGCAAGACCTAAAAATTCCCATGCAAAGTATATATACCACGCTCAACTTATACTACTGTCGACTCCGCTTGTCGTAATAATTCGAAAGTCGTATGGGCGCCTTTTACCAGAAGCCTAAAGACATTAGCACTCTAATGGCATAGTTCCCCCTGATGCTTATAATGTCACTTCTGATGGTAAAGGTTAGCTAAGCGCCTACATGAGGCGTTGGCGACTATACGTTGACTAATTGACATGGACGACTAATAAAGATTAATATCTCCAACGTTAATAACGGGTGTGTGGGAAGGGGCGTGTCAATTTTTTTTCTCTTATGGAACGATAACGTTTTATACTACGCAGTGTTGTAAAATTTCTTATACGTGTATTATTCAATCCTTTAGAATATTGTCAAATTTACTCGATTCAATTTTCACAACACGATCTTGTATTTCACGAAACATTTCTCGAATAGTATACTTATACAATGTAATGTTGTAATTTTTACGAGAAACGTAGTAATTTTTTGAATGAAATTTTTCTCCGTGTACTTCACAATAAATAACGTCACTGATACGTTTGAAAAGTATTTACTATGTGACTTGAATATATAATTGTAAAAGTGGTATATGTTTTACTTCAACAAATTTATGAACGATTTTATTTTCAAAACATTGTCCATTCCACGGTTTTTTGGGTTGCTAACTTAGAATTTAACATGGTTTTTGTAAAGTAATTCTGTTTAAACAATTTACTCCAACAATTTTATTGAAAATTTCATTTCCGAAACATAAATGTCCTTTGTATAGTTCTTTGCGTTCCTGAATAAGGATTTTACGTTGTTTTTATAAAATTATTTTAATAAAGCAACTATTATAACAAATTTCTTAACAATTTTTTTTTCACAACATATATACCTATTTCATGGTTACATATAAGATTCAAGATTACTAGGGTTAACATTATACACATTGAGAATACAAAGTACATATATCTTATATGAAATATATGTACCTAAGAGTAAACGAACTTACCAAAGTGAAGTTCGATCCTAATTATATCCAAGGTCTCGCTCAGATGGATATTATACTGTAGTCGTGTCTCTGCACACGAATTCCAACATAATTCAAATCCACTCGCAAAACAAAAAACTAACATCGACGATCGTCCGATGCGATCGTCATATGTCATTTCCCAAAAAAGAGGCAAAATGCAGAAAACTACGATTACAATTTGGGTGGGTAGAAATCAATAATCCAAGGGAGGGAAGTCCATCTGGACGAGACTTTGGATATAATTAAGATCGAACTTAACTTTGGTAAGTTCGTTTAATCTTACAATTAAATCAAGGTCTCGTCCAGACGGATATTACACTGTAGATGTCAAAAGAACGATCTGCTACCCTACAGTGAGCGGATCTGGAAAATGCACTGCTTCCACGAGCTACACAAGAATAATTCTTTAAACTGATTAAATAGAATTTCTTATAACATCATAAGAACACTTCTTCATGTTAACAACACAGCCTCCGCGAATTCGTTCGGGTTAATAATGGGGCGGTTGTAGAATTTGGCAAAAACACATCATCTGCTGGCCCTGATGCTGCTTTCTTAATCAAGTCCATAGACACCCCCTTTTTCGCGGCCAAAGAAATGGACGCATGTTGGGTACTATGGACAGAAAATCCCTTAACCCTGCATTCCTCGAGAGTACTCCGGATCCATCTACTGATGGTCTGGCTACCCACAGCCTTGTGCGGGCGCCTGTACACTATAAAAAGTGAATCGCAGCCAGCTGGACGCAATTCCGTAGTTACTTCTTGGTAATGTTGTGAAAGAAGAACAATACAAATATCTTGGTGGTCAGAGAAACGTGAAAAAACTAGTAAATTATTGATATCCTTATTTTCGATTTTCCCAGCCAATTTATTGTAAATTAATATCGATTGTCGACGTTCCGACTCATTTTGAGTCCTTATTAAGACCTACATCACAAATACATCAATATTAAATAACAATTCTATCAGAAATCACAGAACATTTTTTACAACTCACGTCTTAAAATTTACAATATTTGTTCTCAAATTATAACGGTTCGTCATGGTCTAAATCCTTCATTACTACTTTATGATTCAAGGCAAATTTCAACGAGCCCATCGTCTGTAATACAATATGTTGTTAATCATCAATGACTTTGACAAAACTGATTTATACAAGAAACGACGTCCAGTTATATACTCCTATCTTAGCCTCTTATCTATTCAGATCATATCATCGTTGATGTCCCAGTCATAGAAAGCATGAAATTCTCTATTCGTAATCACTTAATTCAATGAACAGTATTTTACTAAACCATCATAAATCTCACTGCGTTTTTCCAAATCCCTATGTTTATTTAAGACTTACAATACATACAAACGAAAAAGTATGAAAACTAATAATGATTGGCATTTCCCTAGACCCGAAGTTTTAAGTCGATCCGGGACTCTAATAGAGACTTTATCTCGCGATATAAAAGTCTGCGAAACTTTCAAGGCTGCCAAGGTCTGACACCGTTGCCCTGATCCTAAAGCGAACAATAGAGCAAGTTTCTTTGTCAGTAACTCTAATGGTAAATTCTCATATGGAAAAAAGGTGCTCAGTTTTTCAATGACGGGGGAGGGATCACAAACGTGATCGTAACGAGGTCTGGTAAGTTTTGTTACATTTGCCCATTTGCAAAAAATTTTCACCAGAGGATCGCTGCCAATTTCATTATTCGATACCAAAGATACAGCCGATCTTGTCGTGTTTAGTGAGGAATACAAGCCAACGCGCTCCAATTCTTGAGCCGAAAATTCCAAAAAAGAGCTCGGCATCGGTGAAAATACATCTAGCTGATATTGCTGGCAAAAATTCCACCAAGAGCGTAGACAACTGTTGCATTGTTTAATAGTGCCTGCCGACAGGGAACTCAAAAAAGTATTTAGCGCAGCTTCTGGTACCTGGCGCAACTGAAACGCCTTCCTGATAACCTCCGGGCTTCCAGGGAAAGCGTTTTCTTCGCTGGGTGTTGATTCCTGAGGAGGCAAGAAAGAAAGGTATCAGAAGGAGAAAAAATCATCGGTTCTGATGTCAAAAGGTGACTAAACAAGAGGTTGTGATGGCCGCCAAGGAATCACCACTACACCCTCCGCCCCGTGATTCACATTTTTCCTTAGAACTCGGGGAAGCAAAATAAACGAGAAAAAGGCATGAAAATAAAGATCGGTCCAGGAAGCAGTGAATGCGTCAACCACGATGAAACCTGGATCGGGAATCCATGAAAAATAAAGCTCACATTTGCCATTTAGCATTGATGCAAATAAGTCCACCTCGAACGGCCCGTATTTATTTGAAATACAGTCAAAAACCTCGTTTGCCAGGGACCACTCAGTGTTAGTCTCCGTGCGTCTGGACTCACTGTCTTCTGTCACATTTTCACTTGAGGCAATGTAAGATGCGAAAAGCATGATGTTTTCTTCCTCCGCCCAACGCCAAATGTCTCTGGCTGTCCCTGAAAGTAAAGGGTACTTGACAGACCCAAAAAGGTTGATGTAAGACAAGGCCGTCGTATTATCAATTCTCGACAAGATATCACAGTCCCGTAATTCCGCGGCGAAACATCTTAATGCATGAAACGCCGCTTTAAGAAGTTCGTCTACCTTCGAGCGATAAATTTCAGACGTATTTTTGACAATGGATTACGAAAAAACTACTTATGATATTGACACTAAATTATTTTTATAATAATAGTATATTATTAGAAGTAAAAATTAAAAAAAAAAATGTGTTTTTTCGTTATCTTGGCCTTTACGCGTCCTTGAATCGACCTCTACTATAGTAGATTTTGTGGCACGATTTTTCAGCTTCACAACCTTGAAACATGAAAACAATCATATTTTCCTATTTTTTACTAATATGACTATGATTAGACACGAGCTTCTTGAAAAAAAAATTTTTTTTTAATTTTTTACAGCTTTTTTCAGCTAGAAAAACAGGGTAGAAAATAGAACTTTTCCTTAATTCGCTGCCATTTCGTTAAATTTTAATATGTTTCAAAAAGCTTGTGTCTAATGGTAGTCAGATCAGTAAAAAGTGAAAAAATATGATTGTTTTCATGTTTCAAGGTTCAGAAGCTGAGAAATCGTGCCACAAAGTCTACTGTTCCGCGCCGGCAGAGATCGATTCAAGGACGCGTCAAAGCCAAGATAACGTAAAAAAAAAGGAATTTTGTTTTTGTTTTCAAATAATAATAATGTAGGTACTTATTGAATAAAAAAAAATTTGTGTCAATATCATGTATATTTTTTTCATAATCCATCGTCAAAAATACTCTCGAAATTCAGGCGCGAAGGTAGACGACCCCCTTAAGCTCGAGTGCATTTATATGGAGTCCTTGGTCCTCTTCAGACCACCACCCATGTGTGCGATTAGCGCTGCAAAATGCTCCCCAGCCGGTTATTGACGCGTCTGAAAAAATTTTGTGAGTAAAATCGTCTGGTCGAATCCTATGACCCTGGTTCACCTGCGCGAGCGTTTTCTGCCACCATTCAAAATCCTCTCCAAGTGAATCCGGTAAACTCATTTGAGCCAAGTAATTACCTGAAACCTTAGAAAGGGCAGAGAATATCTCTCTTTCAAACATTTTTGTGTACAATAGTCCATACTGCACAGCCGGGCAGATTGAAACCAAAGAGTCGATCATCGTAGCTAATTCCAATCGACTGATTAACCGAGTCAAAAATAAAGCCTAGTATCTTCTCCTTTTTGTCGAGATAAGCTCCGATTTTTCGTAATTGATTACAAATCCCTATGACGTAAGCAGATCCCGATGAGCCTGTACGTTACCCAGGTAAATTTCTTCTGTCGTGCCAAAAATGAGAAAATCATCTAAATACACAACTGACTCGAAACCTCTTTCTCGAAGGGTTGTTGTCACCGGGCGGACAATTTTTGTAAATATGTAAGGAGCGGTTAAAAATCCAAAAGGCAACGCAGTAAACTCATTTGTTTTCCCCCACCACTGAAAACGTAAAAATTGTCTATGTATTTGGTGAATTGGGACTAAAAGGTAAGCGCCCTGAAGGTTAAGCGTGGCCATCTCAGTCCCTGGAAGCATGAGACGTACAACAGTTCTCCAATCCTCCAGCTTAAAGTGTGGAGGATCTAGAAAAACGTTCAAATCCCGCAGGTTAAGAATAAATCTCATGCCTCCAGATGGATTTTCTACCAGAAAAAAGGGAGACAGAGATTGGTCCTCTGAACTCTCAACTTGCTCGATTGCTCCCAGTAGGAGTAGAAGTAGTATTTCAGGATCACAATGAGTTGCAGTGAGCGACAAAAATAAAGGTATTTTAAGAGAAGGCCGAGCCAGAGGGGTAGTGACAAATGGTAACTTGTAACCTCGAACGGCCGCTAAAACAATTCAATCCGAGGTTATGGTTTCCGAGTTTTGCGCAAAAAGGACTAAACAGCCCGTAATCTCACGGAATTTATTGATGATGCTATCAAGGACGGGATGCTGATCTCCCCTTGCGGCTCGACTGGTGGAAGGCCCTGTCTGGCGAGCCCATGGTTTTTTCTGTGGGGCAGGGGCCTTTGCGTTTCCCGACGGTTTCTGCTGGCGATTCTGTTGCTACTGAGGCTGTTGGCGAGCGAGAATATTCTTGTTTGTTGCTGAAACTGGTCGCAATAATTCTCACGCGATTTTCTCACAGGATTGAGCTGCCTTAAGCTGTTCAGCGAACTCAGTTCCGAACAACCATTTGTCCACCGTGGTCTCGTCGACCGTGTTTTTTCCCAACAAGTTCAGAGAAAGTTGGATAAAATCTCGGCGTCTCAGCGAAAGCCGGTATTGGAGGTCAGCTTCAATATGGATTCTATCGGCCAGTTTCCGAAGTGCGGCTAACCCCTCCTCGTCAAGTTTTTTTCAAAACTAAGGTTTCATCAGCACCGAAATTCCGGCACCAAGTGCATTTAAGCCCGCCGCAACCTGCACTTGCAGTTTGGATTGATATTCATCCCGTTTCAGGACGGAGGATGATGCTTTCAGAGTGGGTATCAATATTTTATTCAATTTTGGTGGCCCCAAGGCTGATAGTCCATTCTCGACCTCGTATTTATCGAGCAACATTTTTCTCTTTACCTCCTCCTGGCCTGATAGGACTGCTCAACGAGTTAAGGTAAGCGCCGCAGGGGCCCAAAAAGAAATGAGCGTAGGTTCGGCCGAAGTTTCGAAAAGTTCATCGGCAAGGGCGTCCCCGGAATTTTCATCCTCTCCTCCCGCCTTTAGGGTTGAGGCAAAAGAGACCCTAGGTCTATTAGTCTCAATTTCTATTTGGAATGAGAAAAAATGTGTTGCAGAAAAGAGGAAAAAACAGTCGGATACGTTCCCTCTCGATTCTCGGTCGGTCCGTATATCAGGCCGTATATCAGAATTTTTGGCGTTCTGCGCACTTCCAGCCTGAGACGAGAGTATAGTAGACGAGAGCCTTCAGCCGAGAGAGTTCACATTTGTGTATGTGTGAGTGTGCGCACAAACTCTACGCGCGCCCTACTTTTTAAATATAGGCCTCCTTCCCTACCGACCGAATAGACACCATCAGTTTGCATAGGTGGACATAGGAAGATACTATTCCTGTTTCCAGTCTTCTTGGATTTCATTTTACGTTTTTAAAGTGGCAGTCATAGTCAGCAGCGCACCGGCCGCGCTATCATGCGACAAAAATATGTGATACCAAAAATCTCGAGAACAGCTGATAATGTGGATTGTAGTCATCGAAGTAGGACTTGTACTGGTATTTACGAATTATTGTATGATTATCTCAGTTGAGTTTGACAATTCTTTCTCAAGTTTTTTTTTTTTTTTTTTTTTTTTTATCAATTCCAGTAATTTCAACTGAGATTATAATTTTAACCAACAATTTTTATCAATTCTAGCGTTTACACATTGGTAATATTCGGAGGTGGGGTGGAGAGGGGACTGAGAGGTTGGTTACTTATTTATCATTCCTATTATATGTGTTGCGATCCAAGAAAAGGAACTATTTCGGAAAAAATTGTTGTTCGTAATATAATTGATTCTATAAGTTCTATAACTAAACTGTCGTGGGGCGCAAAACAAATTTACAAGATTAATGTTCATAAACAACATATAAATTGATATAGAAACTTATTTACATTAATTTCATTGGCAGCTACGCGCCTTCCAGAGTGTGTCGTGTAAACTTTCAATTTTGCCGATAAGGTCCTTTTTCTCAGATCGCATCACATATTTTGTTATTCTTAAACAAATACTTTTTTTTTCGATATTAAAATTACAAAATCAGTTCATTTTTCAATGGATTTGTCGGTTCTATTTTTCAAGTTGAAAAATTTTGCCAATTTTTTTTTAAAAACAAGTAATTCAGTATATAATAGAGTTCTCAAATGCTCAATACTGAAAGCATAGTACATATTTTCTGAATTTTTTTTGTTTTTCAGGTTTTGTGAAAAAATATCGAACTAATGTGTTTGAAAGTATTGAATTATTGGAATATTTCTAACGTTCATAATTATGTTTTAATTTTTTTTCCAAAATAGAAGGATGATTTTATGAAAATTTCAGTACAAAGTTTCAAATTGTATCAAATGAAAATATCAATTACCATATATAAATTCTTTAGAACTCTTATCAAAATATTCGAATATCAAAAAATAGTTGAAAGACAAGAATTTTTCGAAAACAATGTCGAATCCTAACTCAGCAACCCAAAAAATCGTGAAACGGACAGATGTGCCGTAAAAATGAAATTAAGTGAAAATTTGTTCAAATAGGTTGTTTGAACAAAAAAAAATGTCTCAGCAACCTAAAAAAATCATGAAAAGAATACATATGTCGTAAAAAAAAATGTGCAGGAATTTTTCTAGAAAAATTGTTCAATCAAAATAGTTTTTTAATAATTATATCAAATCCTTACTCAGCAACCCGAAAAATGATGAAAAGGATATATTTGTCGTAGAAAAAAATTTAGCAAAAATTTGTTTTAACAGTTTGTTCAAACAAAAGAACTTTCCGAAAACAATGTTAAATCCTGACTCAGTAACCAAAAAAATCATGAAATAGACAAATATGTCGTAAAAAAATTGTGCAAAAATTTGTCGAAATGAATTGTTTAAACAAAAGAATTTTACAAATACAATGTCAAATCCTTACTCAAAAATCCGATAAACCATGAAAAGGATGTATATGTTGTTGAAAAATAATTGTGCTGAAATGTTTAGAAATAAATTCAAATACCTGCACACTGATGAAAAATTTAAAATTTATTAAGTTCTGATAATTAATGAACAGAAACCACGCATATTTTCACCCTTCTGAATAATCAATATTTTCTCCAAAGACGACACTGTATACATACAACCCTTTACATCAAAAATCAAAACACTGCTGTCTGCAGCTGATAACAATTTTGAACAATTTTGACGTTTGTGAAATCAAAAAAGAGCGCGAGCCCTCTCTTTCGCGCGGGTCGCAATCATTGTTATACCTATATATGATTAAATTTTACGTTTTTAATCTATCAGATATGGCCAGCAGCGCGCGTCGGCCGCGCTACCGTGCGTCGAAAATCAGCGATTTTAAATATTATCTCATAAACGCATATCTCAGATAAACTCATCAGAGATATGGCCAGATAATGTGAAAAAAAAGTTGGAACATATTCGAGCAAATTTTGTATGGATATCTCAGTTGAGTTTCACAGTTCCTTTTCAATTTTTTTTTTATCCATCAATCATATATAGTCAAGATTATTGACTATAACGTTACAGTTGCACGCATATTTTGGTCCGTATGTCCTATACATTACAAAAAAAATTAACAGTTCGAATTGTACATTAAGTAGACAACAAGAACTTCATTTTATATATAAATACTTTTTTCTATAATCAGCTGTTTTGAAGATACATCAAGTTTTCAATGGTCTTTAACGTTACATTTTTTGGAAGTGGCATTGGAGGTAGTGAAACTCTTGGTCAAAAATCAGCGATTCTTTCAGAACGAAAATTGTAAACCAAGTATTTTTTTTAAGAACAAGGTCCAGATACACGAAAAACGACTTAACAGTCATGAAAACGTTTTTAGCCTTCATTCCGTAACTCAAAATGTGCGGTCATTAACGTTACTCAGAATAGTCTTTAACGTTACATTCCTATTTGATTGTATTTGATTCCCCACAATTATGTGGTCAAAATAGTTTGTAGACTTCTCATTAAAAAATCATGATTATTTGAAAGTTGAAACATATTTATTTTGCAAATAGAACAAGGAGAGTTTTTTTTTGAACACTTACAAACAAAATAGTTTTTTGACTTTTTGGGTCAAAAAATGCAAAAAAGTATGCAAAAAAAATTATGAAAAAAGTTTAGGAACATAAAATGATAATGTATTACCTCGAAGAATAAAAAAATTAAAGTTTTAGACTGTTCCTTAAAAGATGTAAGGTATGACACCATTTTTCTTTTAATATTATAACTGTAATATCGAAAAAAAAGTTTATGTAATTCTTGGTTTCTGTGGATTTGCCCATATGTAATACTACTATATGTCCAGCGTCGTATTTTCGCCTGTTAGTGGAAATGACGCCACATCTAGAATGACATGATCGATAACGCGCATGCACGACGTGAGATTAATATAACTATATTTCGTCACTCGGGGTGCGAGAGAGATAGATAGATTATAGATAGATAGAGATAGACAGAGATATATGATTGACTGTCTCTTACGATATCGGAGACAAGTTTTTTCCTCGACTGGCCATATGGGAGTATTACATATATGCAATTAATAGACCCGGTAGGGTCGAAAAGCCTAAGGTAGAAAAAAAAATTTTAAAGTAGTCTGACAGCTACCAAGTCTCTATTCTCCGCTCGTAGCGAATCTGCCGTACCGACGTTCATATTTTTTTCAAAATTTTCATATTTACGAAACTGATTCACTGTCATGAGATACTAATCCTGAAACTGAATTTTTTATCTTTCATTTCAGCCTTAATGCTTCACAATCCGCTTCTTGGTTCACTCAGAAGACAACAAAACAGTTTACTTAAAAATTTTTTTTTCCCATGCATCCGTAAAAAAGGCCACTTTATTTCTATGGAATGCGAGAACAAAAGCCTCTTTTTGGGGTACTCGGAAATCAGCAGGAATTATCAACAAAAACCCTAGGAAACATTCATTACTCACGGATCAGGCAACTTTCTTCCCTGTGATCCGGGATTTATGAATATTTCCCTAGGGTTTTATTGATAACTCCCGCTGATTTCCGAGTACTCCAAAAA
>JAPYZL010055799.1:0-10507 GCA_030522825.1 Platygaster orseoliae | reverse complement strand
ACGTAAATATGGTTCCTTTATCATCCTCTAAAATTTGAACGCATTCTGAGACACATGCCCATAATGTCCGGCGACTTGACATGGAATGCCCCATATGTATAATACCAAATCTACTCAAATAAACAATGCTTCATAAAAAAAAATCTATATACCACCCCCGCTGAAATTATTACTATCTAAAAAGGAACAAACCAAAAAACTAATTCAAATTCGCAATAAAAAGTTTAGGGGAGGTAAGAAGTGAAAACATCAGTCAAAAATAATAAAATAATTATCAACTGATTATTATTCAATATTTTGTTCCTGAGAGTCATATATTCCATTACAAATACATGAAAATGAATTTCATCCAGTAATAAAAATATGTGAAATTTCGCAAATGCTTTTAAAAAAATGTGAGAATATAAAAAAATCAAAAAATACATTCATAAAATCAAATCAACCCGAATAAACAATGCTCTATTAAAAACATAAAATAAAAAACTTTCTTATTTCCCTCAACCCAAAATCCTAGAAAACTCCATAAAAAGACAGATGCGAAATATCCCTTCGAAATTTGCAATAAACAGATTGTAATCGGATAGTTCATAGCATGAATTAGGCAAATTAAAAAAATAACAATTAATTTATGCTCATCTAATTTATTTTTTAAGGCTTCTTTAATTTTATAATAAAAATACATCAACAATGAATTATAAATAGTTAAAAACATATATTAAATTATGACAATGCTTTGGAAAAATTTCAAGAAAAAAAAAATTAAGAAATATTATTATACTGGTTAATCCACTCGAATAAACAATGATTCATTGAAAAAATAGAAAATCTACTTCCCTCTCACCTCTGAAATTATTATCAGCTAAAAAGGAACAAACCAAAAAACTACTACTTCATAAAAATAAAATAATTATTAATTATCATCAAATATTTCGTTCCTGAGACATCTTGAATTTCATTACAAATTCATAAAAAGTGAATTTTACTCATTGATCAAAATAAGTCAAATTTCGAAAATGCTTTGAAAAAAATGTAAAAATGAAAATAGTATATTATTGTGAGTTTGGACGAAACGAAGGGTTGCAGCCCGAGGCGAAGCCGAGGGATGTAATCGTTTCGTCCAAAAAGGCATTGTTAAAACTCGCAATACGATATTTTATTTGCAGTTTTCGATAATTCACGTCCAAATATCCGATTATTCGAAAATTTCAAATAAAATACATTTATAATATCAAATCCACTCAAATAAATAATACTCGATTGAAAACATTAAATAAAGAAACTTTCACATTTCCTCCACCCCGAAATTACGAAAAATGCCATAAAAAGACAGATGCGAAAAAACTCTTCGAATTTGCAATAAACAAATTATAATAGTATTATTAATAACATGAATTGGACCAAAATAAAAAAAACTATCAATTAATGCTTATCCAATTTATTTTCTAAGGCGTCTTGAATTTTATAATGAAAATACATCAACAATGAATTTTTAAGCAGTCAACTGTTTATATAAAATTTTGAAAATAATTTGAAAATTTTAGGAATATAGAAAGAAAATAAAAATTGAATTAATATAATAGTTTATCCACTCGAATAAACAATGCTTTGTTAAAAAATACACATAAAATCTATATCTTCCTTCCCCCTTAAATTATTATCCTCTACAAAAGAACAAACCAAAAAACTATTTCAAATTCGCAATAAAAAAGTTGCGGAGGGGACTCAAATAATAAACTTTAGACAATAATAATAAAATAATTATTAACTATCGTCCAATATTTTGTTCCTGAGACATCTTAAATTTCATTACAAATTCATAAAAAGTGAATTTTACCCAGTGATCAAAATAAGTTGAATTTTTCAAAAATACATTCATTATATCAAATCCACTGAAATGAACAATATTTGATTAAAAACATGAAATAAAAATACTTTCCCCACCCTGAAATCTCAAAAAATGCGATAAAAAGACAGATGCGAAAAAACTCTTCAAAATTTGCAATAAACAAATTGTAATTGAGTAATTAGTAGCATTTATAGATGAAAAAAAAAACTATTACTGTATGCTCATACAATTTATTTTTAAGGCGTCTTGAATTTTATAATGAAAATACATCAACAATGAACTTTTAAATAGTTAACAATTATGAAATGTTGAGAATACTTTGGAAAATTTCAAGAATATGGAAAAAAATATGAAAATAAAATTGATTATTATCCAATATTTTGTTTCTGAGACATTTCAAATTTCATAACAAATTTATAAAAAATGAAATTTACTCAATGATCAACATATGTCGAATTTTGCTAGTGCTTTGAAAAAACTGTAAAAATCAAAAAATACATTCATAATATAAAATCCATTGGAATAAACAATACTCAATTAAAAACATGAAATAAAAAAACTTTTACATTTCGTCACCCCGAAATCCTGAAAAAACGCCATAAAAAGACAGATGTGAAAAAACTCTTTTAAATTTGCAACACACAAATTGTAATAGGTTTATTAATAGCATGAATTAGACAAAAAGAAATTTGCATTTTATAAAGTCTTGAATTTTATAATGAAAATACATCAACAATAAATTATTAAATAGTTAACAACGGAGAACATTGTGTTAAATACTTTTTTTGGGCACCATGAAGTTTGCTGATCTGACTGGAAAGTCGTAGAAAGAAGCTGAAAGTTTTTTTTTCTGAAAACCTATATACTTTTGTTTTTCGTTTAATTTTAAACGTATGGAACTTGAGGTACATAACAACGTATATAAAATTTTGAGAATGCTTTGAAAAAATTTCAAGAATATTGAAAAAAATTATTAAATAAAATTAATATAATAGTTAATCCACTCGAATAAACAATGCTTCATTAAAAAAAATAAGTGAAAAATCTATACCCTTCCCTTTAAATTATTATCTAAAAAAGCATAAACAAAAAATTACTTCATAATTAGCAATAAAAAAGTTCCGGAGGGGCCACAAGTAACAAACTTAAGGCAATAATAATAAAATAATTATGAATTGATTATTATTCAATGTTTTGTTCCTGAGACGTCTTGAATTTCATTACAAATAAAAAAAATAAATCAAAAAATCAAATCAAACAAAACAAAATAAAAAAAAGTGATTTTACTCAGTGATCAAAATATATCGAATTTTGCAAAAATACATTCATTATATCAAACCCATTCAACTAAACAATACTCGTTAAAAACATGAAATAAAAAAACTTTCCTGTTTCCTCCACTCCAAAATCCAAAAAAATGCCATAAAAAGACAGATGTGAAAAAACCCTTCAAAATGTGCAATAAACAAATTGTAATTGAGTAATTAGTAGCGTGTACAGACAAAAATAAAAAAATAACTATTACTTTTTGCTCATCCAATTTATTTTGAAGGCGTCTTGAAATTTATAATGATAATACACCAACGATGAATTTTTAAATAGTTAACAAGTATTATGAAATGTTGAGAATACTTTAGAAAAATTTCAAGAATACATATAGAAAATAATATATAAATAAAATTAATCATTATCCAATATTTTGTTTCTGAGACATCTTAAATTTCATTACAAATTTATAAAAAAAAAAATTTTACTCAGTGATCAACATCAACATATGTCGAATTTTGCTAATGCTTAGAAAAAAATGTAAAAATAAAAAAATTCATTCATAATATAAAATTCACTAGAATAAACAATACTCTATTAAAAACATGAAATAAAAAAACTTTTACATTTCCCTTACCCCGAAATTCCGAAAAACGGCATAAAAAGACAGATCTGAAAAAACTCTTTGAAATTTGCAATACACAAATTGTAATGATTTTATTAATAACATGAATTACACAAAAATAAATTTGAATTTTATGAAGTCTTGAATTTTATTATGAAAATACATCAACAATGAATTTTTAAATAGTTACCAACATATATATTATAATTTTGAGAATACTTTGAAAAAATTGCAAAAATATAGAAAAACAAAAAAATCAATAATATAGTTATACCCTTTCGAATAAACAATGCTTTATTAAAAAATTAAAAAAAAACCATACCCTTCCCCTTAAATTATTATCATCTAAAAAGGAACAAACGAAAAATTACTTCATAATTAGCAATAAAAAAGTTTTTGAGGGGCTCCAAGTAATCAACTTAAGGCAATAATAATAAAATAATGATTAATTGATTATTATTCAATATTTTGTTCCTGAGCCGTCTTACATTTCATCATAAATTAAAAAAATAAATAAAAAAATCAAATCAAACAAATAAAAAAAAATTTTTACTCAGTGATCAAAATATGTCGAATTTTGCAAAAATACATTTCTAATATCAAATCCACTCGACTAAACAATATTTGATTAAAAACATGAAATAAAAAAACTTTCCCCTTTCCCCCACCCCAAAATCCTGAAAAACGCCATAAAAAGGTAGATGCGAAAAAACCCTTCAAAATTTGCAATAAACAAATTGTAATTGAGTAATTGGTAGTATGAATTAGACAACAATAAACAAATAAGTATTAATTTATGCTTATCCAATTCAATTTCTAGGGCGTCTTGAATTTTACAACGAAAATACATCAACAATGCATTTCTTAATATTTAATTTAAATAGTTAACTAATATTATGAAATGTTGAGAATACTTCGAAAAATTTCAAGAAAATAGAAAAAAATATGAAAATAAAATTGATTATTATCCAATATTTTGTTCTAGAGATATCTTATATTTCATTACAAATTCATGAAAAGTGAATTTTACAGTGATCAAAATATGTTGAATTTTGTAAAAATACATTCATAATATTAAATCCACTCGAACAAACAATACTTGATTAAAAACATGAAATAAAAAAACTCTCCTCTTTCCCCCACCTTGAAATCTCAAAAAATGCCATAAAAAGACAGATGCGAAAAAACTCGTCAAAATTTGCAATAAACAAATTGCAATTGAGTAAATAGTAGCATGTATAGACAAAAATAAAAAAATAACTATTACTGTATGCTCATAGAATTTATTTTTTAGGCGTCTTGAATTTTACAATGAAAATAAATCAACGATAAATTTTTAAATATTTAACAACATATATAATTTTGAGAATACTTTGAAAAAATTTCAGGAATATAGAAAAACAAAAAAATTAATATAATAGTTATACCCACTCAAATAAACAATGCTTCATTAAAAAAATAAACAAAAAATCTATACCCTTCCCCTTAAATTATTATCATCTAAAAAGGAACAAATGAAAAATTACTTCATAATTCGCAATAAACAAGTTGAGGAGGGGTAATAAATAATAAACTTAAGACAATAATAATAAAATTATAATTAATTATCATTCAATATTTTGTCCCTGAGACATCTTAAATTTCATTACAAATTCATAAAAAGTGAATTTTACTCAGTGATCAAAATATGTTGAATTTTGCAAAAATACATTCATAATATCAAATCCATTCAACTAAACAATACTAGTTAAAAACATGAAATAAAAAAAACTTTCCTTTCCCCCACCTCGAAATCCCCAAAAACACCATAAAAAGACAGATGTGAAAAAACTCTTCGAATTTGCAATAAACAAATTGTAATAGGATTATCAATAACATGAATTGGACGAAAAAAAAAAATAACTAATCAATAATACTTGTCCAATTTTTTTTCTAAGACATTTCGAATGTTATAATGAAAATAAATCAACAATGAATTTTTAAATAGTCAACAATAACATATATGAAATTTGGTGAATACTTTGAAAAATTTCAAGAATATAAAAAAAAAAATTAATTATTATAATAGCTTATCCACTTGAAAAAACAATGCTTCATTAAAAAAGTAAACAAAATATCTATATTTTCCTTCCCCTTGAAACCATTATGTTATAAAAAGGAACAAATCAAAAAACTAATTTAAATTCACAATAAAAAACTTGCGGAGGGGCAACAAGTAATCAACTTAAGGCAATAATAATAAAATAATTAGTAATTGAATATTATCCAATATTTTGTTACTGAGACATCTTAAATTTCATTACAAATTCATAAAAAGTGAATTTTACTTAGTGATCAATATATGATGAATGTATTTTTGCGAAATTAAACATATCGAATCCACTCGACTGAACAATACTTGATTAAAAACATGAAATAAAAAAACTTTCCTTTTTACCCCGCCCCAAAATCCCCAAAAACGCCATAAAAAGACAGATGCGAATAAACTCTTTGAAATTTGCAATACACAAATTGTAATAGGTCTATTAATAAACCGATTATACAACATTTTTTCCAATCCACTTTTTCCACTGACTGTTTTTTCCACTAATTCTTTTTTCCACTGACCATTTTTTTCACTTATTCTTTTCTCCACTGATCATTTGTCTCGCTTATTCTTTTTTCCGAATTAGCGATTTTTTTAATTGTCTCAATTAAACATTTGAAGTCAACTTTAAAATTGTACTGGCAAACTTTAAGGTAACTGTCAAACATATACTCTGCGAGTAAAAAAATATCTGTACAGCTCTTTTATACAAGTTTTTACAAATTTACGTCGATCGGAATTATTATAAAATATTAGTTGAGTAAAAATTTCAAAAATTATTATGAAAAATTGTAATCAATAAAAATTGGGTAAAAATTAAAAAAAAATAAAAAGTTGACAAAATTTAAATTTTTTGTAAATGGAAAAATGGTACAGTGGAGAAAATGATAGGTGGAAAAAACGGAGTGGAAAAAACTGAGTTGGAAAATGTGTCACACTACCTTATTAATAGTATGGATTAGACAAAAACAAATTTGAATTTCATTATGAAAATACATCAACAATGAATTTTTAAATAGTTAACAACATATATAATTTTGAGAATATTTTAAAAAAAATTTCAAGAATATAGAAAAATAAAAAAATTAACATAATAGTTAATCCACCCAAATAAACAATGCTTCATTAAAAAAGTAAACAAAAAATCTATGTCTTTCTTCCCCTGAAATTACTATCATCTAAAAAGGAACAAACCAAAAAACTATTTCAAATTTGTAATAAAAAAGTTGCGGAGGCGCCAGAAATAATAAACTTAAGACAATAATAATAAAATAATTATTAATTATTAATTATCATTCAATATTTGGTTCCGGAGACATCTTAAATTTCATTACAAATTCATAAAAAGTGAATGTTACTCATTGATCAAAATATGTTGAATTTCGCAAAAATACTTAATAATATTGAATCCACTCGACAAACAAATACTTGGTTAAATACATGAAATAAAAAAACTTTCCCCTTTCCCCCCACCCGAAAATCCCCAAAAACGCCATAAAAAGACAGATGCGAAAAACCCCTTCGAAATTCGCAATAAACAAAATGTGGAGGGGAAAGAAGGAGTAGTGGGGGTAGACGCGAGAAAACCATGAAAATCGCGACAGCGAAAACTCGATCGATTCCGAATTTTCCCGGGTCGCGAAAAGCTTCTCGAAACGTCCTCGGAAAAGACTTCACCCTTTCCCGAGTATTCGGATGAATTCGAAAAAAAGAGGGAAAGGGGGGTTGTTATATTTTTAAAGATCGGCCATTGCCCGTGAGCACACGCATATGGCGACAAGGAGAAAAAGATTGTGTTGGTATTGGTAATAGAGTACAGACCTTCCGTAGATCCCTTCGGTGATTTTGTTGCGTTTCAAAGGCCTCCGGAGCTTGCCGCACTCGGCATTTCTTCTCTTCATATTCCCCGAAACCTTTGCCACTTGCCCGTAACGTTATTCGTGGCTTGACACAACGGAAAAAACGACAACAATATATATCCCCGGGGACCAAAATATCGCCCGTCGCGAGACCGCACTACTTTATCGGTCTCCTTTGTTGTCATTTGCCTTGGCTCGCTCCAGTACCGTTGGTTGGAGCAAGAGGCTGCGAATTTCGCGTAACCCCTTCTTTGTTTAACCAATCGATTTTGCGTGGGAACGCGTCAGCCAATTACAGAGCACTTGGTGTTCTTAAACATCGCCCTTTCGCGGGCCGTTTAATTCAAACTAGCTGAAATGCGGAGAAATATTTCATAAAGTTTTAAATGAACTATATGCGATTTTATACAGAGAATTTAAATAATATTGGTATTATTGTAATGAGATTTTCAATTTTAGGCTCAGCAAACAAAAATTCATCAAACTTAATTAACGTTTTGTGAATTAGTTTGTTTTGTTGGTACACTTGGTACGCTCTTTCTTCTTCCTTTCTCTTGAGGTTTACTGAAGCTCTTTCTCTCATTCTGTTTTCAAACGATACCATATGATTGGCGGATTTGAAAATGCCAGTGTCAATAGTAAACACGTTACAGAGATTGTTTTATCATGATTTTTTATATAATTAAGCCTAGTTTTTTGTATAAATGAACTCTTTTTACTCATTAAAAATTACCCTTTTCTTTGAAAATGCCTCCCTTAAGCCGTAAACGTCGTAAAAATATCGCAAAAAGTGATGAACAAAAAAAACGTCAACAAAAATGGAGTGTCAACAAAGTGAATAAAATTGTTTTTGAAAAATCTCCTTTTATTTCGAAATCTTGTCTGGAAGTTTCTGATAAATCGTCGCAATTAAACACTAATTTTCAAAGTTCAAGCAATGAAACCTGTGAAATTCAAACGCAAGATGTGTGCAAGTTATCGAATTGGGGTTTACCACCGCTTGTTTACCAGGTATGATAGATACATTAAGTTATTTTACCCCCACGAATTTTGCGTTTACATTATAAAAACTTACAATAATTTGGTAAATGTTGAGTTTTACTACACAATCTAAAAATGTAAATGTACATAATTATAAAAAAATTTATAAAAATTATTAATTAACAAATTAAATATAATGATATAAAATATAATAATAAATTATATACAATAAAAATAATTATATATATAATTATATATAATTGTGTAAAATATACTTTTATGAACATGGTATGTGTACAACTATTGTTGTTTATAACAAAATAAATTAGTGTTATTTTGTTAATTTTATTATTTTCTAAAAAATATTATATTATATTTGAACTCTGTGTCCAAAATAGGTCTATTTTTTATTTGTGTTTATATTCTATTATATTTATAATCTATTTATTATTTGAATATTACACACATTTTTTAACCTCATTTTTATATTATTATTTATAATAATATCATTTATATTTTTAATCAAATTATTTATAATACCATTAATAGATACTTCATAATAATTAAATGATTGAAAATTGTCGACCATAGTAATAATTTATTAAAATTACAAATAAATAAAATAAATCTGATGGAAAATATTCTACATCAAAATTATTTCCAAAAATTTGAAAAAATTATATCAAATAAATATTTATTGTACAAAAAAATAATTGTATCAAAATAACTACTCAATTTATTATCAAAATAATAAAATGAAATGAAAGAAGAATTTTTCTAATATTTATTTATTTTTGTTGGAATTAATAAAATGTTTAAATGAATATATATTTTAACGTTTCAAGATTATTACAAGTGACGATCATTAGAATTTGAAAGTTTGGACCAAAATCGAAGATTACAGTTACGCAAATTAATAAAAAAACTCACAATTTTTTTGTTAATAATGCATGAAATGTACATGCAAATTTTAATTTTTTTCTTGAAACTAGGAAAAATGTTACTCGACTATGGAGCTTCTATTAAAAACCATTTATATTTTAGTTTTAAATACTGGGCCTTGTTGCTGAATAATTTTTTCTGGGTATTAGAAAAATTTGACAAAATCATTGAAGATATTTGTCTTCCTGATTAAATCCTTGAACTTTCATGAAATCTTATAATGATTTAATTTCATAGCAGTCATACTTTGCAGCAAAATATTATATTCATTATGCTGTTATGATATTTGAGTACATACATTAAAAGGTATAAAAAGTAATGCAAATTAATTTGTATACAATGGGAAGAACGTTGAAGTAATTATGAATAAAAAGTGTCAAATACTATAAATCTATGTAGAGATCTATAAATATACTCGAAATCTTTAAGAATAATAAAAATGCTATAAAATTTTCTAAATACTGAAAAAAAGGCAAAATTTTATTTTTAGAAATCTATAGAGATGTAGCTAACTTTAAAATCTATTTAAACTATATAATTCTGAATCTTAGAACATCTAATTTTAGAAACTATATTTTAATTCATTAAGGCCAGGTTCCTCCAAAAAACGTGTGTATTTTTTTTTTAATTCCATTTATTGTTAAAAAAAATATTTCTAAATAAAACTTTTTACAGATAAAAAACATATATTAAACGACTCAAAAAAATTTTTTTTCATTTTTTTTCATAATGGCGGCTCTGAAAACAGCTCGTCAACTTTTTTGGTGGTTTACACAATTTCTTCGAAACGAATCATCTGAAAGCAAAAAGCAAAACAGTTTCATATTCTGTATCAAATTGGCTATGGTCTGAACTACAACCAAAAATATTCATTGTTATTTAAAAAAGTTATAAACAATTAA
>JAPYZL010055798.1:0-10685 GCA_030522825.1 Platygaster orseoliae | reverse complement strand
TTTGATTCTGAGGTAGAACGTTCATTCCTATATAGCGTCGATAGTCCCTACAAACTATGACGACATAATTGACGACTCAAATGACGGAACACGTCATCAGTCATTTTACGGACCGTCGGACGACACGTCAAATACGTCGTCAGACGACTCTTTGACGACACGTTTGTACAAAATTTTCTAAGTCCATGCGTCCCGTCATTCACGCCCTATTTCGTGTCTTCACTTGAATAACAAGCTATTTATAAAAAAATCGGTTTCGGCTATATTTTAAAAGCAACGTTGATGTATACTTATGCATGAAATTGAAGAACATTAAACTTATGAATGTTCATTAAAGATATTTAATAATCCCGTAATCAGAGTCGTCATGACGATGTCGTTAAAGAGTCGTCTGACAACATATTTGACGTGTTGTCCGACAGTCCGTAAAGTGACCGACGACGTGTTTCGTCATTTGAGTCTTCATGGTTTGTAGGGCATTTTACTTACTTAAAAATAACAGCAATCCTGGTTTCATAAGAATTACAATTATAAATCTTCAGCTAGAATAACATAGAAAAAATAAATTCGAGAAAATGTTTTAACATAGTGATTTAAAAAAAATTGAATTTTTGAAAATGTTGAACATTTGATAAATGTTTTGAGTATATTCTGTACCAAAAAAAGGATGTTTGGAAAAAAAACCTTACTAATAAATATTTCTCCATCACTTCAAATCAGCGAAAAATATTTACCAAAGAAATAATTTAACGTCACATGTTCGATCTCACGTAAATGCGATTAAAATATCACAAGTACCGGCTGATTTAACGAATCACTTGACGCGGTCGACTTTTTAAATTGCAACGGTAAAACTTTCCCGATGAATCGAGATGCATTTGGAACCAGTCCAATGGAATATTCAGTGTAACCCAACTCTCATTACTTTTCCTACCCTCGTTAACGTCCTCTTTGTTTCGGAGGGTTCGCATTTTTTTTGTGCACTGTCGCGACGAAATGAAGAAAACTCGGCTGTATGCAGACGAATTAGAAACAGCTCACGTGGATTAGATTTTCTGTATTGTTTTTTTCAGAACAAAGAAGGGATTTTGTCGAGAACGCCTGGTTTTAAAAAATACACTGCGAAAATCAAGGTTTCTTAGTATTTTATTGTGAATATGTATAAATAGAAAAAAGCTGTCTGTTTACTTGAAATTCTATAAATTTACTAAAAGTCGTTCAATAGTCGAAGATTTGTTTAAAATCATCTGAAAGATTTTATTGAATAAATGAGTGAAGTAAACTTCATTCAATATTATTATCTATTAGTTGTAATTTGTACTGTAGGGCCTATTTTATTTTATTACTTTTTTTATTGATTTATTTAATTTTTTTCTAATTTTTTTTATTTTTGTGCTCTCTTTACTTGAAATTCTATACATTTATCAAAAGTCGTTCAATAATCAAAGTTTTCTTTTATATTCACAGACTATTTATTACATAAATTCATAAAATAATAATGAGTTAATATTTTGTTACATGCCCTTTTTCCGAATAGGTACAAACGTAATCTGAAAAAATCAGTTCGCAGCCTTGAATTTAATATCCGGAGCAATGAGTTTGGAATAATTGCAAAAATAGCCATGGGAACCTGGAATAAAAAGGTCACGAGATCTTCATAAGAAAAAGCTCTTCTCAACAGTCAAGGAAATTCACTGTTATATGAAAAGTCGCGGGTCACGTAGTCAAGAAAAAATGGGGCGGGGTTTGAATTTTTATCTCCGAGCTTTTCACGCAAATCTTACCCATCGTTGTGAATAATGTTGAGCTAATAGCCTCAGGCGATATTTGGATAAATTTATGCGTCGTATTCCAAGTTCAAAGAAATTTGTGAGTTTCTTTTTCATGTAAAATATAAATGGTTTAAAGGTGGATTCAGGTTTTATTTTAAAATATTATAAATATATGCAATACGAGGAAGATAAATGGAATGATCATGTTTTAAGTTTTGTATAGACTTTGTTAGTTATAAACAGTCAATAAAAACGTACAAAGTATGTACGATGAAAATATAAACAAAGTAGTGAAAAAATTCATGTACTTTAATGAGTTATTGATTTTAGAGTTCCTCAGTTTTCGACATTATTTAAACAATAATAAAACAGAAAGAAAAAAATATAAGAGAGTAGTTTGAAGAAAAACTGACGTCAAAAATAAACATACTTCAGTTTTTGCAATTTTCGTATTATTTAAGATACATGTTGATAACAAATTTAGTTAAAATTAATAAAATTATTATTACTAAAAAGTAAAATTTTGTATAAAATAGATATGTGTTTGAGGATTCAATATAAAAAAGAATAACATTCAAATTTACTTTTCTCAAATATAGAATACACCTGTTTTTTGTGTTTTGTTTTTATTTTTCTGTCGAATATGAGGAACGGAAAATAATTTAAATTTGAAAGTTGATTTTTAAATCCAATTACTACTTGTTTCAAATTTTTTCCTATTCGTCCAGAAGTGGGAAATTGCTCTGTGTATTTGACTCCTTAAATTATTCGAATCCAATTATGAGACGGTAAAATATTTTAAACCGTCATGTACGTAAACTCAAACTTTAAGTGCTTTTCTGGCTTTTTCCACGTTTACTAATTAAACAGAAGTCGTAACTGGTGAAATTGTTGTTTTACAATAAGTCATACTAATAAACTGAAATTTTTTTCCTTTTTCAGAAATCTTGAATGAATTATCAAATTTCTAATTACAAAACTTTATGTTTGAATCTCAGATTCTTGAATTTGCTGCTTTTACTGCTTTCTGCGAGGAAGAAATTTGTTCATAAACATTAGATTGTTGAAGCATTTACAGAAAATGGATGTTAATTTCGATATGGAAATTGAACAAAAATATTGGATAAAGGTTTTAATTGTCTGATTTTCTTAAGTTGATTTCTAAAAAAGCATTTTATGTTTTATGTTAAAAAAAATTTTTTTGGATCGTATAGTTTTTAGGAATTTTTTAGGTATGATCATTACTTTAATTTAGTTTTTACAAACATTCTTAACAATGCACACCTTTTTTGTAAAAATATTTTAAACATAAAATAGATTAATAAGTAA
Source organism: Platygaster orseoliae (assembly GCA_030522825.1). Classification (NCBI taxonomy): domain Eukaryota; kingdom Metazoa; phylum Arthropoda; class Insecta; order Hymenoptera; family Platygastridae; genus Platygaster; species Platygaster orseoliae. The sequence continues at coordinate 7,584 of JAPYZL010055798.1, read as the reverse complement.
AAGTTGTGAATGTCCCTTTCGAATAAGGCATATTTCAATAAAAATTATTCTCCAATGTTAACAATAAGTTCACATTCAACAAAAAATTAATTTTCAAAATTAGATAAGTTCGGTTCAAAAAATTCAAAGGAACATTTCTTAACTTTTCAAACTTCGAAAGTGAAATATGTCCGTCCAACTTCGTGGGAATATGATTTGTTTTTTAAAAGTAAAAATCCTATTTCATTTGCTTTATTCTGCATTTTTCAACAATAAATTTATATTGACTTGAGAGTATTATTTCATTAAAATTCTAGCTTGCATTACAACCTCTTCACTCAATCAATAATACAATAATTCAAAAATCTCACATCTGAACTTTTCGATCGGAGAAGTTTAATTGATAAATAACTTATTAGATGGTCATCATACTAATGAACCTTAAGTTTGGACCTCTATGAAAATGTTCAATTAATTATAAAGTTACTAATTACAAAACTTTATGTATAAATCGCAGATTCCTGAATTCGCTGCTACTTTAGATTATTGAAGCATCTACAGAAAACGAATACGAATTTCGAAATATAAATCAAACAAAAAGCATTGAATAAAAGTTTTCATTGTCTTATTTTCTTCAGGTCGATTTCAAAAAGAAAGTTTTTTTTTTTTTCATTAGTAAGATTTTTTCTAGATCGTATAGCTTTTCATAATTTTGAATTTATTTTTCCCAAAGATGAAATATTGAAAAAGCAATAAAATTTTTTGTAATTTATTGATGAAATTCTTACATAATTTATATGAAATATCGGTTTTCAATATTTCAAATAAAAACAGAACTCAAAATCAAAATATTTTTTACAGCAATGAAATGTAGAAAATTTCAAAAACAAAAAGAAAAACAGCCAACGTGCTCGATCAAGAGATAAAAATCGCACATAAAAAAATCCAACAACGATCTCCACTTTTCATGAATTTTAATTTTTCCTGCATAACTTGCAGAAAGCATCCATTTAGGTTGCATCCACATCAATTGCATCCACTTCAGTTGCATCCACTTCAGTTGCATCAACTTTAATTGCATTCACTTCAATTACATCCACATAAATTGCATCTACTTCAGTTGCATCCAATTCAGTTGCATCCACTTCAGTTGCATCCATTTCAGTTGTATCCACTTCAGTTGCATCCACATGAATTGCATCCACTTAAGTTGCACCCACTTCAGTTGCATAAAAGCTGTCATATAACTGAAAAAAAAAAAATTTTAAATAAACAACATCATTGCGAACATTTCCATCAACAAATCCAACCGCAAAAATCGTTTCGGGCTTGAGAAAAAAAGCCTCAAGCCCGAAACAATTCCCTCGTTCAATGTCCACGGGAGCCTTCATTCCTAAAAGCATCACCGAAAAGTATATATCCTACAATGCTCGGGTCAACATGAGAAATATCTCCCGAGAACCTTTCGATTCGAGAGAAATGGAAAAAGCGAATGACGCCGGGGGCAGCGCGAGCCGAGGAAGTGGCGTGTCACTTTGTCAACTTGTTCAGATTTATCCCCCGAGCACAGTCTATGTATTTATTTATGTTCTGCTCATCTACTGGCTAAATCGTCCCAAGCTCACGTCCCACGATTGCTATAAATTGTCGCCTTAAACCACCCCTCCCGCGCTCTTTCCTTGTTATATTTTCCAAAACCAATAAAGACATAAATCTTCCCTTGCTAATACGCCAGGGAACCTCAACTCGACGAGATCTTTCGGGATCGGTGTTTTGCACTTGTTTGTCAGATAATTGATGTCTCCAATGAATGGAAACAATGAAATCAAATGCAACGAAATTAGATGCAACTTAAGTGGATGCAACTTAAGTGTGTGCAAATTAAATGGATGAAACTGAAGTGGATGCAACTGAAATGGATGCAATTTATGTGGATGCAATTGAAGTGAAGGAAACTAAAGTGAATGCAACTTAATTGGATGCCATTGAAGTGGATGCAACTTAATTGGATGTCATTGAAGTGGATGCAATTTATGTGGATGCAATTAATGTAGATGCAATTTATGTGATTGCAATTGAAGTATATGCAACTAAAGTTGATGCAACTGAAGTGGGTGCAACTTAATTAGATGCCATTGAAGTGGATGCAACTTAATTAGATGTCATTGAAGTGGATGCAACTTAATTAGATGTCATTGAAGTGGATGCAACTTAATTGGATGCCGTTGAAGTGGATGCAACTTAATTGGATGCCATTTAAGTGGATGTAACTGAAGTGGATGCAATTTATGTGGATGCAACTGAAGTGGATGCAATTTATGTGCATGCAAATGAAGTGAATGCAATTTATGTGGATGCAACTGAAGTGGATGCAATTTATGTGCATGCAAATGAAGTGAATGCAACTAAAGCTGATGTAACTTGATTGAATGCCATTGAAGTGGATGCAACTTAATTGGATGCCATTCAAGTCGATGCAACTGCAGTGGGTGCAACTTAAGTGGATGAAACTGAAGTGAATGTAGCTGAAGTGGATGCAACTGAAATGGATGCAATTTATGTAGATGCAATTGAAGTGAATGCAACTGAAGTGAATGCAACTTAATTGGATGCCAATAAAGTGGATGCAACCTAATAGGATGTAATTGAAGTGGATGCAATTAATGTAGATGCAATTTACGTGGATGCAATTGAAGTGAATGCAACTTAATTGGATGCCATTGAAGTGGATGCAACTGAAGTGGATGAAATTTATGTAGATGCAACTTAAATGGATGCAACTTGAGTGGATGAAAATGCATTTACTGCAAAAATTTAAAACAACTTAGATCTCCTTCAATAAAACCATAAATCCCACTCTTAAAACTGGTAAACACTGCCAGTACTGTTAAAACTACTACAAAAATTCATAACTCATAATTCCTAATTTGTCATAGAATCAATTTTCTGACTCCCTCAATGTTGAAACTCCTTGATTATCTACGTAACGAATCCACAATTCGAGTGGAGATTCTAATAAATAATCGAATTATCCGTGACCCCCGGCTTAAAAACAACCTTTGTTTTCTCGAGACAAATAAATCTTTTCTTGCTGTTACACGTAAGAATTCTGATATCGTTTCATTTGGTGAAAAGAGCATTCTTCACATAAATGCTAGTCCAGGCGAAGAAAACGGGCAAATAAAAATCAACGCACTCCCCAAGGAACGATAGACTGGTTGTCAATTTAGATAGCGAAAGTTAAATGTACGAGGAACGAGTGCAAGGGAAGTCGAAGGGAAAAGGCTGGCGGTTATTCGCGAAACTGAGTAAAGTGCAATCTTGATAAATCGCCTCGGAGACTAGGAACCTGGTAAAATGATGATCAAAGCTTAGGGCAAAATAGCCTTCAAGTTTCTCCGCTGCTTTTGAGATTAAAGATTCGTGAATAGCCGAGGTACAGTGGAGTTAAGCGGAATGGACTAATGTGGTGTTGAAAACATACGTGAAGACTAGTTAATCATCATTTAGGTTATTTATCGATTGCATTCATTTTTTAGATTTTTGTATTCTTGATTTAATGATAGATAATTAAATTATATAATTTTATAGTACAAATTTAATCATATTTATATATCTACAAAACAATTATATAAAATGAAATATTAACTATATGTTTTATTATTTTTATATGTAATAAAATGTTCATACGATAATAAATATATATCATTATATTAATATATTAAAATAATCTGATAAATATCAATTAACAAATCAATACTCCTCAAGACTGTGAAAAACAATTTATCGTTGAAAAATATAGAATTAAGTCAATCTTTTAGGGTTATAACTTTAGTAAAACAAACAATATTCTCACGAAGTTGGAAAGACATATTTCACTTTCGAAATTCGAAAAGTTGAGAAAAGGTTCTTTAAATCTTTCCAACTGTACTTATCTGATTTTGAAAATTAATTTTTGTTAAATGTGAACTTATCGTTAACAATGGAGAATACGTTTTTCTTTAAATATGCCTTATTTGAAGGGGACATTAACATTTTTTACTTATTAATCTTCGTGAGGTAAAATTTAGGATAAAGTAGTATTTTCGTTTATCTCCAAAAGTAAAAATTTAAAGACTTTGAAAAAAAAAAAAAACAATTAGAAAATAGTGATAAAAAATGAAGATTAAAAAATTTGTGAATCGCACAAAAAGTTTCATGATTAGTAAATTCTTGAACAATTAAGTATTTTTACAATCTTGAATACTTTCTGCTTATTCGAGTTGTAGATAAAAAGAAAAAAAATTCTAAAGCTTTAAGCTTTATCTTTTTTTAAATCATGTTAAAGTTTATTTATTTATTTACGTTCTAGAGAAAAAAGATTAAAAAAAAAAGATAAAGCTTCATGCTTATTCAAGTTCGAATACTTTACAAGTTTAATATGTTTACTCCGATCATTTAAAATATTTGGAAAGTAAATTCAGATAGTTAGAGATATTTTTTCATTTAATTATGCTGGAATATGCGGATTTTAAATTTATAATATAAATATTCGAATTGGAAACTCATAAAATTAAATCTGCTGAAAAACTAGAATTCATGGAAAGTGGAGATCACTGTTGGATTTTATTATAGATGATTTATATTTTTTTGATCAAGCACGTTGACTGTTTTTTTTTATTTTTTTATTTTTTACATTTCATTGCTTTTTGAAAAATTTTTTATATGAATTTTTTACTGTCAAAATACTGAAAACTGATGTTTAATACAAATCATGTGAGAATTTCATTAATAAATTACAAATAATGTTATTAGAATTTGAACTTTATTCATTCAAAATAATTAGAAAATGAATTCAGATAATCATAGATATTTATTCATTTAATTTTAAGTGAAATATGCAGATGTTAAATTCGGAGTACGAAAATTAAAATTCGAAACTCGAAAAATTGAATCTGCTGATTAGAAAAACATCATGTACTAATAAAAACAGGAAACCACTGCTTTGATAACGCCAATCAAACATGTGGCATATTTTACATTCGTTTCTTCAGCCTCCAATAATACTGATAAAAGTAAAAAAAAATTTCCTCTTGATGATAGAAGTTACTGGATTTGCGAATGAACCTCGTGAATATTTTGACAACTTGCTAGCTACATAGAATAGAAATTTCTCATATAGATGATTCAAATCATCTAAATTTATGAATTATATAAATAAATAAAATCATCTAAATTTAATCTCTTCTCTAAATGAACAAATTTTTTTTTACTTTAAAGTACTTTTAGTTCATACAAACAAAATTAAGTTATCAGAAGTGTAAACTTTTTAAACTTAACCATAATTTGTTAGAGTCTAATGATATTTGTTTGTCTGAAATGAAAATTTACTTTAGTAAACCAAATATTTTTGTCGAATTTCATCGTTGATGATTTAATGAATTTTTTTAAGATTTCAAATCATTGAATGTAAATCTCAGAAAAAAATTCTCCCATGATTTTTCAACGTCGTAAACTTTATGAACATATTTAACTTATTACAAAATTTTCACATCGTTCTTTCAGCACACGCGAAATGCCACACATTGAAAGCCAGTTGACAGTTCTCGAGCCCCCATAAGCTTTGAAACTGTTCACACATTTCGGAAGAGAGAACGCAAAGGATCGAGAAAAGAGTAGAGTTCACTGTGAGATTGCAGCTGACCATTTCCCACCGAAACCAAAACGGTCCGTTCACGTGCGCCTCAAAGCACAACACAATGGCCAAGCTCTTGGAGTAGCAAAAGCTAAAAGTACAGATAGCGCAAAGTTTCTCAGTAGACTGCCAACTTTTAGAAATCTCGCGCGTTCGTCTCTCACCGTTTTGCATATCAGAGTTTTCGACAATGAACAAAGAACTGTGCCAAGTTTTATAATCGTGTCTTTTCATTATCTTACGGATATTATGATAATCCCCGTGAAACTTGAATTTCAACCCCGAATATCCAGCCCGGAATTTACGAGTTTGGTTTCGTAATTGCGTGTTTATTAGTGGTGCTCGAGTGCTCGTTAGCAGCCAAGTTAGAGAAAATTTTTAGAAGCCATCGTTAAGTTTTTATTCGTGGAGGACAGTTTTTTACAAGAAACTATTTCTTGAGGGTTATAATTTTTTTCGGTTCTAAAACTCAATCATGTAAGAATTTGATAAATAAATATTATTTGAGCAATATATTGTAGTATTCACGTGTGGAAATTTTGTCTGCTATTTCTTTGCCATCGGAAGAGAAAGGCAGAGATATTTCTGCCATTTCTCTCCTTTCCTCTGCCTTTCTCTGCCCTTTGTTTGCATTTTAGTATAACTTTGCCGTGATGCAATAATTTTCTCTGTCATTGCTCATTCCATATATCTGCAGTACACCACAGCTCTGCCATGATGCAGTATTAATCTTTGCCATTTCTCTCCCATAAGAGATGTATACTTAAACTTTGTCGTCGGAGGGGTTTTTGGCTTATCGGAGAGGGCTGTGAATGTTACGAAATATATGTAGGGGGCGGGATGTCACGATGAAAAGTGAAAATGCAAATGCTGTTTCTCATAGGAAAAAACGAAAAACGATGTAGTCAAGGGGGAAAAGGGAGAACGGTAGAAGAATTTGCCAAAAGGTCGATTTCATTCTATGAGGGGATAAACATACAAAAAAATGAAAGTATGCGTACAATACAGGTTGATGCCTCGGTTGATACAGGTTTTTAGCTCGAACAAGTAAAGTTTGTCACTCTAAGCTTTGCATCAGAGATGCATATGCTTTCCATGGTTTTCAGACGCGCAGATAATGAATCTTGTGTCAAATTTCCAAAATTGATTCGTTTCAATTTTTTACAACAGTTACTTGCAAAACTCAAGTTTTTGCAAGATACTAATGATTTCCGGGGTTTTCAAGAGCGCTAATTATGAATCTAGTGTCAGATTTTCAAAATTCATTTGTTTAATTGTTTTATAAGGATTGCTTGTAAAATTAAAGTTATTGCAAGGTGCATATGATTTTCATGGTTTCCATATGCGCTGATAATGAATCTGGTATCAAATTAAAAAAATTGATTTGTTTCAATTTTTTACAACCATTACTTGCGAAATTCAAGTTTTCGCAAGTTAAATATGCCTTCCGGTGTTTTCAAGTGTGCTGTTTATGAATCTGGTGTCAGATTGGTAAAATTTGTTAAAATTTGTTATGTACCTATTTATAAAAAATATATTAAAAAAATAGTTCTACGTTACAGCATATTATCACGTACTTTGATAGGATTTTATTCTAATGAAATAGAATCAGTTGTAACAAAAAATGTATATTAGAAAAACCAACAATATGCTAAAGATGTTCTGTGTTGTACATGACCATATTTTTCCAATTTCATTGCATTCAATTTTTTTGCAAATTAAATTAATGTGTTACTGATTTTATTCTGAACGCCATGAGAATGGCGCCACTGTATTGATGGTTAAATACAGTAAGCAAAAAAAGTCATCAGCCACTTGAAATTTTTTTATTTTTTGGTGTTTTTTTTTAATAAAAAAACGTAGATTTTAATAAAAATGCATTTATTTATTCATGCCAGGATGTACTCTTACAGATTAAATACATTTTTGAA